>NDXB01014413.1:10000-19974 GCA_002631895.1 Agapornis roseicollis
CACACAGCATGAAATATAAATGTTGATCATTATTTCCCCACTCTTTTAGAGGAAATACAGCTGTTTTCAAGACATTTTTTTAAAATAGTGCATCTGAAATGTACATGAAGTGACTGAAGATGTTTTGAAAACTAAGTAAACCTGTCACGAGCTTGACAAGGCTGCCAATGTAAAAGCAAACAGCTGTACAATGGCAGCAGAGAGGCACTGTGCTGTGTTTAAATACAGCCAGGCAGAAGCCAGTGGATAATGCTCAGTAATGGGTTAATCAATACTTATTATGGTTTTATTGGTTCACTAAAGAGAGAACAGAACCTAGTGAGCACAGAGTCAAAAAATCACTGCATCTGATCTAGATAACATCTTCTCTCCCTTAGGGATTTCCCTATTCAAGAATCCAATTTACCATGCCTGATTGACAAGGATTGGATCCTAGGGAATCACATAACTCTTTTTAGGACCCAATAAAATCCTAATGGATTTGTCTGACCGGTCAGGAGATTCAAGTTTTACTAAACTGAGGGGCTTTGTTGCAATTAGCCTGTATTCTACTTGCAGTTGAAAAGCTATTAGTAGTCATTGCTTTCTAAAATGCTGGAGTCATGCTGGGTTGTGAATGCCAGATAGAGTTACCTTCTTTGCAAAAGGAGACTGTTACAATGGATCACAAAATTCAGAAAGCTTACTGTTAAATCATGCTAAATTAGTAACCCAAATGATTAAAAATAGTATCCTTGAAGTTAACAACAGTACTTTACTTTTGGTTTTGCAATTTATGCTGTTAAAAAGATACTATACAGCAGACTACAGTCTTTGAAATACATTTTCAGGAATAAATGAACTATTTAGATGAATATATTTGATATCACTAAAAAAGAATAAACATATGAAGGCATTGCAAGATTGCAATATCTTGCAAGATATCAAAGATTGACAATCTGTGTCAATCTGTTAATCACTGTCGAAAACTATTTGCAAATGTTTTGATATTGTTAATACTAGCTTTTATTTTATTTCTGTGAATATTTGTATGAAAAAGAAGAATGGTTCAAGACTGAATGTCTTCTTGTTTCACTTAAAGTCCTATCTTGCCATGCATAAGTCAGAAACACATAAGCTTTGAGAACTGAAATACTGTGTCAGCCTATTCCTGGCCTGGAAAAGTAACAGGAATGCCCTAGACTGGATCTCAAAGAATTGGGTATAACAGCCTTGGTTTAAGGATCTAACCTGTACCAGACCATGCTCACCTTCATGTCTCAAGCCTAGTGATTCCATTGTACAACAACTGGAATAAGTTATTCTTATTTTTTCCAAGTAGCAAGTTTACACAGGCAGCAACTGTCATGCCAACTGACTTTCCACAAAGGTACATATTAATTTGCCTCTCACAAAAGTGAAAAAAACAAACAAACAAACAAACAAACAAACAAAAGAGGAATCTATTTAATAGCTATTATGTGATTAGAGTCATACAGGACTATTTGCAGAAATTCAGCAGCTGTTCCTTTTACAGCATTTATATAATGAAAAGTGTTGTTGTATCACGTAATAACTGATCCTCCTTTATGCTGTAGTTTTTGATTTGGTTAGAAATCAACATAAAGGCAGAAACAGCTATGAAACCAAGTTAAAAAGAAGCAATAGGCTTTTATCAAAGCAGTGCAAATTTCCATCTACAGGTCTCTCCCTTTGGAAGGAAAGAATGAAGACTGCTTTTTGGATTTTCTTTCCTCTTATTCCTTCAAGATCCTGGAGTATGCCAAGAACGTCAATGCAAATCTGGCAAATATTCAGTGATCTGCTTCAGACTGTCGTATGTACTCTGCACCTTTTTTATCTCCCGACAACACTGAAATATCTGGAGTAGAGGTCTCAGAAAATACGTAAACTTCAAGCTGTATTATGCTTTCCTCACTCAGTACAGTAAGGAAGAAAGTTCCTCTGAGGTCTTGTTTGCAGCTTCCAAATATCTTTCTTTAGATGCTTTCACAGATATCCTTAAACATGAAGTATTGAACAGAATTTAGGCATCTAAGCTACTTCTACAGTCAATGGAGAAATATGACTGTCTTTGGAATGTGCTTAATCTCATGCTATGGTAGAATATAGAAAACATATACGAACAGAATCATAGAATTTCTTGGAAGTGCTCATATGGATGCAAATTGCAGGAATACAACTTTTAAATGGTTAAAATTGAACTAAGCACAGCTTTCCCACAGTCATGAAGGTGCCTAAGGGAAAGGGAATGAAACTAAAGAATTTTTAATGATTTTAAATTTTTTGTAAACACTGGGACTTTTTTGAAATTCAGATGTATAAGTGGCTTGTCTCTGTCTCTTATAGTCACATATACCTAGATATCTGATAAAAATTCCTAAGGAATTTCTTTAGAAAAATATTCCTCACTCACAGATCCGCTATTTTTCAGGTCATAGTGACTGATTTTATGGAAAATAATGCTAAAAGAAAGTATATATTGGAGAGCATTAGAGCCCAAAGTCTTTTATTTATTTCAAGAAAAACAACAGCGTGGTTAATGGCAAGTCAGTTATCCCATATCATCCCCCTGTTGTGCCTTGTTTTATGGTGGGTTTTCAATCTTTCATAGTGTGGAACATATTTTAATAGACAGATTATTTAGAGTCTGCCTTACCTATCCAAAATCACAGTCACATAGACCACTTCCCTTCTTTTTGTCTGCCTGACAGTTCTCTGGTAACTAGACTAAGTCCTCAAATGAAAATTTATGTCAGGAAAGCAAGCAGGTAAAAATTTTCAAATGTGAATATTGGCTTAGAATACCCACCTTAATGTACGGAAGCAGCCTACCTTTCTAGAGGAAAGGTAACTATCTTCTTCTGAAAATTATCAAATTTCTTGCAGATTATAATGTGCTTGCAAGATATCTCTAGGTTTCATTGGAAGTTCTTTTTCAGTTTCAGAATTGAAACAAATCTGCAAATTTTAACAAATTTTCACTTTGATTTCAATTTTTAAGGCTCTTCATTTAGCTCTCAAAAAACATATTGGATTGAAACAATGAACACAATTATAATGTTATTTAAAGCAATTCCACATTGAAAAATATGTCTAATTTCAGCATTTATAACCCTTTCAGCATGGAGGTGCGATTGCCAGACATATTGTGGCCAAGTTGCTATGTAGATACACATGGAGTACATAAAGTCTCTTGGATACTGAGTCTGCTCCACAGTTCTAAAAATCAGTGGTTTTTTTTAGGTTCCAAATATTGAGATACATTAATTCAGGCAGTTAACCTTGAATTTCATTGCTTTCCTTAATAATAGCATTTCCTAATATTATTGAAACGCAGCTTTGTGTCTGTGACTATGAATTAATTTCCTGCTTTTCTGGTTTTCTTATGTGAAGATGGTGTGGATACAAACTATGCATTCTCAGGATACCTACTTCAATTAGAATTTCAATTCAATTTCAATTAGAATTTCAGTCAAAGTTTCAGTCAAAAGTGAGATATTTACTCTTGTTCATATATGATTGCTCTTTTCATTTTTAAAATAAAAGTTTATTCATACACACTTTAAAAGATGTTTTTTTATTTTGCTTTCCATCACCAGTTGGAATGGAAAAGTGCTGAACTTACAGGTTGCAAGTCAAATTATAACTATACTTAACACAGTATAAGGTCTTGCTAACAGGAATGAAACATACCTTATGAAGTACCCTGCTCTGCTATTCTGTTGATGATATAGTTATTTTTGTTTGGTTTCTTTAATGACTGTACAAAGAGGCTATGGCCTTTTAAAGATGCTGCATACATTTTATTGCCTTTTTCTTAACTTGAAGAGTTCTTCCCACTTTGTTATAGAAATAAATAAGTCTATTTAACAGCGATTCAGAAAAAAAAATATTTTTTTCTGCCTCTTGAAGTTAAGCTGCCATGTGTACTTCGGGTGCCTTTACCAAACATATGAATGGTATTAATAAAAAAATACATATCAATGTTGCAGAAAAGAGAATTCAATTTTAGACCTTTTTTCTCATGCCAAAGCACAGGTGTTTCAGGTACACTTAATTATAGCAGTTATTAAACTTATTACCTTACCTGTTTATTCAAGGGCACAAGGACTTGTAATGGGAGCAAATCAAGATATAAAGACTTGCTGTCAATTAGGCTTGAAGGTTTGAGGAGATAATGAAGGAGATTAGGAGTTGGGTTTCAGTTTGGTACAATAACAAAAATAGTAATTCAGCACCTCTTACTTTTCCTGGAACAGTCCCAACAGTTCAGGAGAAGACAGACAAGAAGATTACTCAGGTAACATGATCTTAAGGGTACCAGAGAATAATGGTGTTCTCCTGTAGCCACATCTACAGCACAGCCTGCTGCCAACAGAAGATGGGACTTCTACAAATATAAGCCCATCAACCTGAGAACAACAAACCTGTTCAGCTTCTTGTCACAGATCCTGTCAATATAGTGCAGGCTGCAGAAGGACAGGTGAAATGTGACTCTGCTGTGGGCAGTGCACTTGTGAGTCCTTGTCTTAGTAAAATGGCATGACATGACTAGTGCTACTTTCACAGAGATGTAATTTAGGACTGACAGTACATTGAAAATATCCTTCTGCTACCAGTTTTCTTAGACAGCGTGCCTCCATTAAGGTAAGGAAAGAGGAACTATGGCAGCTATAGGGCAAGATAAGTGATTTACTGAGCTTCTGTACTTGTTCTGTCATTAGTTCTATCATTTTGAACCTATCAGGTTCAAAAAAGGTATGCCATACTAACTGGGAATATTCTTATGGATTTCTGACTGACTTTAATATAACAGTGTACATGCACATAACTCAGGATAGACAACTACAGAGTTTGTCCTGTAGTTTAGATTTTTTAGCCAACTGAAAATATCTAATGTGTATCATTTAATGAATTAGATTAGTCACACTTTTTAAATATTCTATTCTTGCTGTCTGATTTCACTATATATATTTTTTACAGCAAATTAATAGGAATCTTGCTTGGTAGGTTGGAAGGTAGTATGTTTCAGTTATAGCCATTATATTTTGTTTCTTTGGAGCTGTCAGTTCTGAATATTAATGAAAATACAGAACCTCTACTAGAAAAGTAACTGCATATAAGAGGGAAAATTAAATGACTGAAAGGAAATACTTAGATTTTCCTTTTTGATCTGATAGGTGCAAGTCTGCAAAGAGAGGAAAAACATTAAATTAGGATAACAGTCACTCTTTTACTGCATGTGTCCCACAAATAAAAAAACAGGTTTTATTGGTAGCATAGTGGGAATTTATAGCCACAGGTGCATGGTACCTGGTTAGAATCTGTTCACACCAAAGTGAAACACCTGCATGCTATTGATTAGAGCTAGGGCTAAACGATGGCATTTCTTTGCTTTCACAATAAATTTGGTTTTGGTGTTTGGTTTGGTTGTTTTTTTTTTTTTTTAAGAAAAACTGGGAAATATGCCATACTGCTCACAAGCTACAAACTTATAATGCAGATGAGGGGGATTGGTCTTAGTCAATCCATCCCACAGTGCGTATGACTTCCTATGCTTATTTTCCCAGGCTGTGGTGTTCCTTAAGAAGCCATGAGGAAACAAATGGGGTCTTGATGTTAATTTAAAGCCAGGACCCTGCAAACAGATCCATTTACACATTTCCCATTGATTTCATTAACTTTTCGAGATGCAGAATTCAGGCCCAAAGGGTTATGTTAATTCTGTATAGGGACTTTGAGGAAGCTTTCCAAGATTAGGGGAGGTGTGAAATAGGTTTCTTCTTTCAATATGCTGAAGCTCTTCTGATGTTGTCTGTGTCACACTAAAGAAGATTAGAACCTCAAGGGAAAAAATTAGGAAAACATTTTATTTACAGATAATTCTCCCTATCTTCTATTTATTTTCTCTTTTCCTGTCACTCTCCTGTTTTGTTTAAAGAAACATCAACAAAAACAGACTCATAGTTTCTTACTGATTACTCCCAACCCAGTGTCCTAATCCTCTATTTATTATACCATAAGTTATTATAAAAATTACTAAGGTTACAAGCAAGGATATGATTTTAGTGGTAGGACAGGCAGTAGAAAAAAGAATGAGCATTAAGTAAATGTAACCTTTCCGAGTTTTATAATTTGTCCATTAACTAGTATTTTTTCCTTTTAAAGTCAAGAGGTTTCATATAAATACACTCAAACTTGCAACATTGACTCCAGGAAAAACACTGTCCTGAAGTCTTCCAATGGAATCATTGGTTTTGATTCCAGTTTTCATAGCAACAGATACCCAGACCTATTATTCAAAATTCAAAGACTTCTCCACTGTGAGGTAAGGTAGCAAAGAGTTATTAAGGTCAATTGCTGGGGTGAGTGGCTTGAGAGAGGACGCCTGCAACACCAGAGCGGAGCGGGGGGAGATCAGCGTCCAGGAGCTTCACCTCAGAGCAAGAGCCACCGAGGAGGGAGCCTCAAGTCCTGGACAGGACTTACCCAGGAGCTGGCAGCTCAGCTCACGCGGTCAGCTGACTCACGGGGGGCGGAGCCAGGAGGAGCAGCACCAGCTCTGAGTGGGTAAAAGCCTGCCCAGGGAGCGCGAGCAACCAGGAGCACAGCGAACAGAGTGGGCAAACAGAGCGGGTCGAGGCAGTTTGCGCAGGCAGGCGAGCAAGCTGACCGCCTGCTCAAGAGGACTTGCCTGGAGCGAAGGAGGAAGGACTGCTTGCTTGTGTGGAGAGATGTAGGCGGACCGATCGACCAGCTACATCATTGTCACAACACGATCAACAGCTGTTGTGGAATAATGTGGGTACCAGACTGAGCCTTCCTGGCCGTGCAGGTCTCTGGCTGCAGCGAATGCCTGAACCTGGCACTCGTATTGGATAGAGCCAGTGACACCGCTTGCATGCGGTGTGAGCAAATAAATGATCTGCTCAGGCAGGTGGTTGAACTGAGGGAGGAGGTAGAAAGGCTGAGAGCCATCAGAGACTGAGAAAGTGAAATAGATTGGTGGAGCCACACCCTAAGGAAAGGGCAGGGAGAAGTGGCTGAACAGGTGATGGATCCCCTTCCCTCCTACCATCAGACAGAAGGAGTCAACTTAAGGGACAGGGATGTATGGAGGGTGGTCCCTCCTCAGAGAGGTAAGTGAAAACCCTTGCAATCCCTTTCTCCCTCCCTCCCTCCCAGTTGCCCTTGAATAACAGGTATGAGGTCTTGGAACTACAGGACCAGGTAAATGGTGATGGAGGGGTAGAGCTATCTGGTGAGTCACCTAGGGTTTGTCACTCACCCCCATGCCTTAGAACTTCCTCAACCAAGAAGAAAAGAAGAGTAATTGTGGTGGGTGACTCCCTTCTGAGGGCAACAGAAGGGCCCATTTGTTGACCAGATCCATCCCACAGGGAAGTCTGCTGCCTACCTGGGGCCCAGATTAGAGATGTTAGAAGGGAACTCTCTGATCTGGTGCAGCCCTCTGACTATTATCCGCTGCTGGTTTTTCAGGTTGGCAGTGATGAAATTATTACAAGGAGTGCAAGAGCAATGAAGAGAGACTTCAGGGCCCTTGGACGGTTGGTTAGAGCGTCTGGAGCACAAGTGGCGTTTGCCTCCATACCTGTTAGAAGCAAGGGTGATGTGATAAATAGGAAGAGTCTGCAGATTAATGTATGGCTATGTGACTGGTGCCAAAGGCAGGGTTTTTGGTTTTTCTGTCATGGGCTGCTATATGAGACACCTGGTTTGCTGGTGGCAGGTGGGATACAGCAGTCCCAGAGGGGGAAAAGGTTTTTGGGGCAGAAGTTAGCAGAGCTCATTGACAGGGCTTTAAACTATATATGAAGGGGGAAGGGAAGATAACCGGGCCTGTTAGGAACAAGCCCAAGAGAAACATGCTGGGGCTTGAGGGATGGCGGACTAGGGAGGACTCTTAATCTATCCTTTCATTTGAGGGAAAGGATAGTTGTTTAGACCCTGTCCCGCACGGGAAACAGAGTACTAGGGCAAGAGTTAGCAGAGCTCATTCACAGAGCTTTAGGTTAGATTCAAAGTGGGAGGGGGTTGTAGCTGTGTTTGAACTAGTGGGGTGTTGTTCTAGTATTATTGTAGACCAGAAGGCCTCCTGCCTCCCGAGGGTGCCACTAGCATGCTCTGCTTGCTCCCTGAAATGCCTGTACACCAATGCACGCAGCATGGGGAGTAAACAGGAGGAGTTAGAAGTCTGTGTGCGATCTAAAGATTATGATCTGGTGCCAATTACAGAGACATGGTGGGACAGCTCGCATGACTGGAATATGGTCATGGATAGCTATGTCCTTTTTAGGAAAGATGGGTCAGCAAAGCGAGGTGGTGGAGTTGCTCTTTATGTGAGAAAGCGACTTAGAATGTGATGAGTTCTGTCCAGGGGCAGATGAGGAGCAAGTGGAAAGTCTGTGGGTACGAATTAAGGGGCAGGCTGGTACGGGTGATGCAGTTGTGGGGGTCTATTATAGACCTCCTGATCAGGATGAAGGAGTTGATGAGGCTTTCTACAGGCAACTGAAAGCAGCCTCACAACTGCATGCCTTGGTCCTCATGGGGGATTTTAACTACCCCGATACTTGCTNGAGTTGATGAGGCTTTCTACAGGCAACTGAAAGCAGCCTCACAACTGCATGCCTTGGTCCTCATGGGGGATTTTAACTACCCCGATACTTGCTGGAAGACTTATACAGCCAATCATTCACAGTCTAGGAGGTTCCTCCAGTGCACTGATGATAACTTCTTAATGTAAATGGTGAACAAACCAAATAGGAGAGGAGCGCTGCTGGATCTAGTACTCACCAGCAAGGAGGGTTTGGTTGAAGTGGTGACAGTCAATGGTAGCCTTGGCTGCAGTGTCCATGAGATGGTGGAGTTTAGGATCCTGTGTGGGAGGAATAAAATACCTAGCAAGGCCTCTTCAATCAATTGCTAAGGGAAGTCTCATGGGAAAGGGTACTAGGTGGTAAAGGGGCACAAGATAGTTGGTCAGCATTCAAGGACCACTTCTTCCAAGCTCAGAATCAGAGCGTCACCATGGGTAGGAAATCAAGTAAGGGAGCCAGGAGATGGGCATGGTTAAACAAAGAACTGCTGGGCAAACTCAGGTGGAAAAAGAGAATTTATGGATTATGGAAGGAGGGGCTGGCCACTTGAGAGGAATATAGGACAGTTGTTAGAGGATGTAGGGAGGCAATTAGGACAGCTAAGGCCTCCTTGGAACTTAATCTTGCAAGTTGGGTTAAGGACAATAGAAAAGGCTTCTTCAAATACTAACTTAAAACTAACACAAGAGGTAATATAGACCCACTGCTGAATGAGGTGGGTGCCTTGCAGACAGAAAATATAAATAAGACGGAGGTGTTGAATGCCTTCTTTGCCTCTGTCTTTACTCCTGAAGACTCTCCCCGGGGCTTCAGATTCCTATAGCCCCAGAAGGAGTCAGGATAAATGAGGAGTTTGCTTTGGTAGATGAGGATTGGGTTAGGGATCAGATAAGCAATCTGGACATGTATAAATCGATGGGTATGGATGGAATACACCCATGAGTGCTGAGGGAGCTGGTGGAGGTCATTGCTAGGCTGCTCTCCATCATCTTTGGTAAGTCATGGGAAACGGGAGAGGTGCATGAGGATTGGAGGATGGCAAATGTCACGCCAGTCTATAAGAAGGGCAAGAAGGAGGACCTGGGTAATTATAGACCGGTCAGCCTTACCTCCATCCCTGGAAAGGTGATGGAACAACTTATTCTTGACACCATCTCTAGACATATCAAGGATGAGGGGGTCATTAAGAGCAGCCAACATGGTTTTACCAAAGGGAAGTTATGTTTGACCAACCTGATAGCCTTCTATGAGGAAGTAACTAGGTGGTTGGATGAGTGGTAGATGTGTTTTTTCTTGATTTCAATTAAGGCATTTGATACTGTCTCCCACAGCATCCTCATAGATAAGCTA
>NDXB01014414.1:6121-18995 GCA_002631895.1 Agapornis roseicollis
CTCCCCCTGCTCCTGGAGGGATGGGGAGGAGAATCAAAAGAATGCAACTCCCACAGGTTGAGATAAGAACAGTTTAGTAACTAAGGTATAACACAAATCACTGCTGCTACCACCAATAATAATAATGATAAAGGAAATAACAAGGGAAGAGAATACAGCACTTCACCACCCATCGACAGATAACTCACTCCACCCTGCCTGACCGAGCACTGGCCGATACCTCCTCCATCCCCCACAGAGAACTAGCCCTTCCGGGTAACTCCCAGTTACATCCTGGGCATGACGTGCTGTGGTATGGAATACCTCTTTGGTCAGTTTGGGTCAGGTGTCCTGTCCCTGCTTCCTTCTAGCCTCCCCTCCTCCCTGGCAGAGCATGAGGCTCACAAAGTCCTTGGCCAGAATAAACATCAGTATTATCAGCTCTATTCCCAGGTNGGTCAGTTTGGGTCAGGTGTCCTGTCCCTGCTTCCTTCTGGCCTCCCCTCCTCCCTGGCAGAGCATGAGGCTCACAAAGTCCTTGGCCAGAATAAACATCAGTATTATCAGCTCTATTCCCAGGTTGAGTCAAAACACAGTGCTGCACCATCTACTAAGAAGGAGAAAAATTGACTGCTACTGCTAAACTCAGAACAGGTTGTTTGTCTGTTTGTCCAAGCCTTATAAAAATAAAGCCTTTTTAAGGTATCAGTTAAGGGGAGTTTTATGTTTCCTGTGTTGTTTGCTAAAAGTGTGGTCTTGGGTCACAATATCATACTACCACCACCTGATATTCAAGTGGAAATTTGGGGGCCCTGGCATTGAAGTTCTGAAGTCCTAATATATACTTATCACCCTGTTTGCCCTCTGTAGGAATTGTCAGTGTTCTCACCAAATTGCTGACCTGTAATACCCATGTACACCTTCTTGTCCTCAAAATTTATTGCATTATTATAGAAATGCTTCAGGCACTGGGGCTTCTCCATGTGCATATTGAAAGTGCAGTAGTGGTTTTGCTTGTCACTCACCAAGGACTCAGAAAAGTATAAGGAATAAAAAAATCAGTAGGGAGAAGGTCCATAAATGCCTTCACTTTGAACCTCTGTGTGCAGCTTACCGACAGCACAGTGATCCTCACCATTGTCCACAGCTCCTTGAAGGTCCATCAATCTGAGAACAAGGTGACCTACTTTCATTGACCTTTCTTGTGTATCTTGTGACCTGCACACACTGTGTATACCTGGGTTGCTTCAAAGAGCTGTTGGGCTGCAGCTCTCCTGATGCCTAACAGCAATAAGCTCACTATAAGCCTGAATGGCAGTTCTTGGTTACAGAAGCTAGTTACACAAATGCTTTTCTTATTGGCAAAAGTGACAAACATTCATAAGTGCAAAGCAGGAACAGTTTGAATATTGTCCTGTATCTCTGCTACTGTAATACAATTCATAAATAACAATGATAGGGACTGGGCTGGAGGACTGAAGGTGAGAGGAAGTCTTTTGGAAAGAGCTCTAATAAGAAGGATAAAAATGAAATGTTGTGGTGTTGCATGATGTTATAATTGGCTGGTGCGATTACATTTTGTGTACCTTATGGTAATAGAATTTATTTTCACAGATAGATACACTTTGAGGATCATAAGCATTAGATGTACTGCAGAAGATATCCTGTCTACACAGATGTATTTCTCTTGGACTTCTGTGGGCTTGCGAAGAATAGGATTACATGCATGTAACTCTTAATGGGTTATGTGGCATTGATTTGTAAAAGGGGCTGCTCTCTGATTTTCTGAGTATAATTACAGAATCTCACTGTTTTCCTTCTCTGTTATTGTTGTATGAAGGACTTTCATTGCAGTGAATTTCATCTCAGGAGAACTGTGTTCTCTATCTTTTTAAATTGTGGTGACATGTTGCCATTGTCATTTGTACTAACAGCTGACATGGGTTGCAAGGAATCACTGAAAGAATAAGAAAAGAAATGTATCTTCATTTTATTAATGAAAGAAGAAAAGGAGCTCATCTGGCTCCAGATTTCTAGAATCATAGAATCATAGAATAGTTAGGGTTGGAAAGGACCTTAAGATCATCTACTTCCAACCCCCCTGACATAAGCAGGGACACCTCACACTAAATCATGTCACCGAAGGCTTCCATCCAACCTGGCCTTGAACACTGCCAGGGATGGAACACTCACAACCTCCCTGGGCAACACATTCCAGCATCTCACCACCCTAACAGAAAAGAATTTCTTCCTTATATACGATTTAAACTTCCCCTGTTTAAATATGAACCCGTTACCCCTTGTCCTGTCACTACAATCCCTAATGAACAGTCCTTCCCCAGAATCCTTGTAGGCCCCCTTCAGATACTGGAAGGCTGCTATGAGGTCTCCACGCAGCCTTCTCTTCTCCAGGCTAAACAGTCCTGACTTTCCCAGTCTATCTTCATATGGGAGGTGCTCCAGTCCCCTGATCATCTTCGTGGCCCTCCTCTGGACTTGTTCTAACAATTCCATGTCCTGTCCTNGAAGGCTGCTATGAGGTCTCCACGCAGCCTTCTCTTCTCCAGGCTAAACAGTCCTGACTTTCCCAGTCTATCTTCATATGGGAGGTGCTCCAGTCCCCTGATCATCTTCGTGGCCCTCCTCTGGACTTGTTCTAACAATTCCATGTCCTTTTTATGTTGAAGACACCAGAACTGCACACAATACTCCAAGTGAGGTCTCACAAGAGCAGAATAGAGGGGCAGGATCACCTCCTTCAACCTGCTGGTTATGCTCCTTTTGATGCAGCCCAGGATATGGTTGGCTTTCTGGGCTGCGAAAAAGCTCTGGAAGCTCTGGAAATTGTGGAACTTCGGAGCTGTCTAACTCAACTGGTTGAAATTAAGGCTACCCTATAGTGTCCTAGGAAACATTCCCTAGAGGAAGGCTGATGTTAGTCATCACAGTTAATTAATACTAGTATAATGTGGACAATTATCCCTAGCACTGAGCTGTATTTGGTCTGAAAAGTCTGAGTCCAGTTTTGGAAGAGGTTAAAAATTGAGGTATGAATGTGAATTTTTATTACATGCTATCTTCAGTTTGAAAAGAACTTTTTTTGTGGATGAGATGGAACAAATTTTTCATCTGGGATTTTCAAAGATTTTCAGATAAGTGTTCTGTTTTCTTGCCAGCAGCATCTGAGCACTCAGGTATTCCTGTTTTACTTTGTAAGTGATGCAATGGATAAGTTACACAACTGCTGGAAGGCAATGCAGGTCCTGAGAATTGAGCAGAATAATAAGGTTTTACAGGCAATACATAGCTCTTGCCATCTGTCTCAAATTTCACCACTACTTCAGTCCAACGACCTCCCAGACGTTGGCGATGCTGAGTGACTTGACACCTGAACTCCTTTTCCTGCTGGGCACCTAACTGAAATCCTGCTGGCTGATCCAACAACCAGAGCTAACTATGAGTCGGTGACAGGGGCACTCCATGCAGCACCTTTTTGCAAGGTGATAGGAAAGGCTGTTTGACTGATAAAAGCTGCATCCCTTTTCATAGGTGAGCACAGTAAGTGTGATAAGATAAATAAAAATAAATATATGGTAAGTCAGCACCTTGTCACTGCTGGCCCAGCCCTCCTGCAGAGCTGCAGGAGCCCTTCTCCTGCTGATTTGTCTTGTTTGCACTCAGGTCACTTCACACTATAATGTGGTAAAAAGCCATCTGCGTGCCTGGGGTTACAGTTGGCAAGTCCAGCTTTGAGCTGGCTGAACAGAAGCGTGAGACTGGGCTGAAGTCAGACTTCTGTTTGGTTGCAATTCAGGAAATGTTCGTGCTGATCCTGGGCTGACACAAATTTCACAATCCCCTTTACACCTCTTCCCTTCTGACCCCTGGTTGAGTTGGGCAAGTGGCTCCCAGCCTGGCTTCAGAGTGAGAAAAAAGTAGCAGTATGTTTTCAAGAGCTTTTAAAGAGTTCTATTTTTTACATTCCTTGCAAGCTACTGCTGTGCTTATTTGCCTATCAATTCATTTTCTCTTTGCTGGTACATTTACTCTATATTTAGCACATTTCAAAATAGGACAACTAGATTGTACAGACACAGAATCATACAGTAGGGCCTTATTTATTATACTGCAATAACTGTGTTCATAAATCTAACCTCTCTTCGTCAACCTCATATACCTGTCTTTCCTTTCTCCCCATTGATTCCTGTCCTTACTTCTCTCTGCTGATAGCAGGCAGTAGGAGCTGCTGTCATTCAATATCTCCAAATATCATGGCCCATTTACACAAACGTGGATTCTGATATTAAACTTAAGGCATCCAAGTTTGACCCTTTTGTCTTACTTACATTTTTGTGGCTGTTTATTGTTTACACATTTACAATGAAAGATATTTCTGGGATATTAAGATTTATACCCAGCAGGAAAGAGAGTGGCTGTTTATCTCAAATGCAGTTTCCTTGGTTATCTGAGTTTTGAAGGGGTCTTTAAATGTTAGAATGAACTTAGACTAGCATGTGATAATGCATTGAAAGCTTTTCCTGGAAAATATTTAGCCCAATATGTTTAAGGACACACATTTAATTTTAACTTTTATAATACTGTAGTTGTATAATACTTATAATATAATGTACATGATATAATTAATAATTAAATGTTACAATATAACTATAAACAATTTATTCAAATATCTTTTAGACATCTAAAAAAAAAACCCAAAAAACAACCCACACAGATTCCCTGAAATATGGTAAAATTAAAAGCTATGAAAATCAAATTTTTTATTGGACTCAGACTTCTTGTAATTATAGCAAATGATGACACAGAGGGAACTCAGCATGGGCCATACTGAAATCAATTAAATCTAGGGTTTACTAGATTTAATTTAGTAAAGCATTGTTACTGGTCTTGAACAGCAACTCCTGGACTAGTTTGTGAGCCATACTGGTAGGCTGTGGAGCTGTAGATCCACGGATGCTCAAAAAAATTGGTTATTTCTGTTGTATTTTCAGAAAAAGCTTGAACATGGAGGGGTACAGTTATTCATGGTAAACTCTGAACATAGACTAGTTTCTTGAGATTTTGGGGAAGACCACTCCTACATATGGAACATGAGCCAGCTATGGCTCTGCTTTCCATTTGCGTAGCTTCATCTTGGCTATCCCATTCATAAAATGAAAAGAATAAAACTAGGTTATATCAGCACAACAATGAGAGGAGAATCCTGTGAAGGAGCTGGGAACTGCTATGTACCATGCTCTGAGAAAGCTGAAGCATGTGCGCTTTCACCATACAGTGCATGACCTGTCACTGGTTTTGGGTAACTATCCAAGTTACATACAGCTCTTCCTGTGACTCAAGAGGGATAAAATACTTAAACCCATTAAACCAATGTGAAAATGCCACTCTTAAGGACTGCACACTGTTTCACACACATTTCTGTAGAGAAGTTATTTCTTCTAAATCCAAGGTTTTTCTGGAGCAGGAAAGACTATGAAGCAGCTACTGAATTTTGCATGTGGCAGAGCAGAAGAAACAGGTCCTTACAATAATCTTCTGTGTACATAAATATGCTCATGGCTATGTGAATTCTATGTTTATTAACCAGGCAATAAATGCACACAAAAGTGGTGGGGAACAGAGGTCATAGTTTTGTCCTACCAACTTTTAAAATAATCTGTTTCACAGGACTATATGTAAAAAAGTAGGCATAACTTTCTGTATCTTTCAGGTCCATCACATATTACTTCTTTTTGGTGGTCTTCCCACACTTAGGGAGATAGATGGGTATACCAGAAAATTATCTACACATAATTTGTCATATTTGTGTACCAGTGACAACAGCCTCTGTACTTTGGAAGAAACCAGGGTTAGTATGGTGGGGAAAAGAAATAACCTTTTATCCTGAAGGCTTAGTTCTTCCCATGCAGCACAGAGGGCAGCTGAAAGCTCATGTGAAGAAACTAAACTGCTGAAACATTTTGTTTTTAATGTGGAATGAGAATACAAATGCGACAATTTACTGTTCACCACTGCCAACCCTTGAAAAAAAGCTTGAATGAAATCCTGATGGGATTACCACAAAAAGTCCTCCTGAATAAAGTGGAGAGATTTCGGAAACAAAATCTATTATCTGTCATCCCATCATTAACAAAGTGGAAGAACTGGCAGAATTGCTCACCTAAATTCAAGACATCAAAAGATAGGCAAGAAAAATATACAGGGGAAATATTCTTTCGGAAGAGTCCTGCATTGGCAGTGGGAGGGATTGTTTTTTTGGCCTTTTTTGTCACTCAGTTTTAGGAGTCTGTTATGTTATTTTGCAGAGTGCAGAGTGGTTAAAATGATTAATGGACCTCAGGGTTCGTGTATGAACAGCCAGCCAGCCAAGTGAAACTGTACAGCGTTCTCAGTGTGGAGTGAAGTGAGGGATGCCTGAGAGCTGCTGGGGTGGCAGGCAGGGAAGATGCACCCTGCAATGTGAGGATGTGTAATTGTCAGAAACAAAATGACAACTACACTAGAAAATCTTTTAACCCAATTATTGTGCCCACCTGTAATCCCTGCCAGCAGTAATGACATCTGCTCCTAGTCCCATTCCTCCCCAGCACCACGCATCTTCAGCACTGTTACCAGTGACTTCTTCCCATCCTCCTGACCCATGCTGCTCCTTGCCATTGTTCAGGGTATGTGCTCTCCTCCCCACTCTGCCTCTGCAACTCCTGACTTGCTAGAGAGCCATTATGGTCCATCTCCTGGCAGCACTGTGAAAAGCTGGAAGGCATGTTGCATCAGACACCATGTTAAAACAAAAAGGGACCTTAGGCTAAAGGGGAAAAACATCCACAATAAAGAAAATAGGATGGACTATATGGAGAAAGTGTCAGTTTATGAAGGTGTTCATACTATTTGTTTCAGAAAGTTCTTTGCAGGTATTAGGGCTCTGGTGAAACTACGCCTAGAGAAACCAGCTGGGGTAGAACTCTTCCTTCACAGCCATCACCTCCTACCTACCATTCCAGACCAGATGCCAATTCACCTGCAGACTTGGAGCAGAAAATTAAGAGCAGCAGATGTTGTAGCCTGCTGAAAGCCTGCTGGTAGCTGAGCATTTGAACTCCTAGAGAAGAACTCTTGTGGGGAAGGCCACTAGCTGACTGCAGGATTGCAGCACACCGTGCTTTCGGATGATTTCAGAGTTTTACTGTGAAACCTTCTTATGGAGGAAAACCCCAGATGTATTGGAATCTTATTAGGACATTGTGCAACCACTTGTAAATTTGTCCTGCCAGTCCACTGCCTTGCTAGAGTCTTGTGCTGCAGTGCTCTTGGCAGTGTCCTTGTCCTGCAATGTTTTGGAAAAGTGATGGAACTTTTTCTCTGCATGGTTAGATTTAATCCCCTCTGCTCTGTAAGAAGAAGAAGAAAGAAATTATATTGTGAGAGCATCTTTAAGAGGGGAGGGGGAGTACCTTTTTACTCTAATGAAAAGTGTAAAAGGAATATATTCTGGCTTTTTCATTCAAGCTTCCATCATGGTATAATGATGCCCCATGTGCCCTTAGATATTGAATAAGATACATAGTGTTTACTCACACTTTAAACCCATGTTTTATCAAAATAAATCCTATGGAATGCAAAACCACCAAAGCTGCTCCACTGTGTCAGACCGGAGCCTCAGCTGCCCCAGCGCTACCCTCATGATACACTATTATGGCTGCCTATGGAAAGTTTCATTATTCACACTGTGGATTTCTACAACAGCATAATGTTGTTTTCCATTTTATCCTCTGCCTTATGTTGCCAGCTTTTAATGGTCTGTTTATAATTCTGACCGCTGCTGAACATTGAGTGAAGTTTTCAGGAAACTCTCCAGTGTGAGTCACTGCTGGCGATGTAGAGTTGTTCCTCAGTATGTTCATTGCTTGGTATTTGTTAAGTCTTAATTTTGTCTGCATTCCTCATTGCTGGCTTTGGTTGATTGTAGGCTCTTTGAGGCAGGCACCAAGCAGGGTGTTGGACTTGCCTGTGATGCTGCATGATGGCAACTAAATTATTCAGGTTTTTTCATCTGTTTGCTGATGAAAGTAATTAACTTCATACAAAACATGATAAAATAATATATTAATGTCACTTCAAACCTGTCCTATTCTGCTTTTTATAAAGCTGTGATGTTTGTCTCCTAAGTGAAAGAATACAGTGTTTTATTTTGCATGGCAAAGGATGCGGTGGAGATTGCCAGTGTTATGTAAAAATAATGTAAGTAGGGTCAGCAGTACATAGTCTGTTTGACACTCCTGTTTTCCTTTTCTTTTTTATTTTACCTCCTTAGACCTTGTAGTTATTCAATGATTTTTTTTATTAAATTATTTATTGTAGCTGGATGATTGATGTTGTTTCACTTTGGTTCTTCGCAGCTTCTTGATTCTTTAGTTGTCAAAATGACAAGCACTCTGTGATTAATTAAAACCTTTACTTTACTCTGTTATTGTTCATCTTCAGTCACATCTAAATTTTTACGTACTCCAAAATGTAATAAAAATTCCCCTAATGTAGGTTGCTAAAATTTAGATCAAGGAATAGCTTAATTTATATTTCATTATTGTTATATTTTTGTATTAAATTTTTTATACATGCACACATGTGTATATACATATAATATTTCTTGTGAATGATGATAAATTAAAAACTCTATACAAGAAACCTTCCAGTATGGCCTGATGCTAGATGGTCACTGCTGTAAACTTCTCCACAGAACCCTCTTTTTTCCTGAGGAAAAAGAGAATAGTTAAGAGTGACACCTTGTCAGGACTGGCAAAACTCCCTCTCTCTACCTGTCATTAGTTGCAGTGCTCTTTTTGGTGTTGTGTACATACAGCATGGATTCCTCTCACTACCTTTAAGTGTTTGGTGTTGATATGTACATCTGAATTAGTTATCTTAAGATCTCTTTATAGTTGGTAGAAAGAAATAAGCACTCTCAAAGTTTTAATCAATCTCATATGAAATCAGACATCTAAAATAGGGCTGCTGAACTGCATCTTATTCCCTGATAAGAAAAAGTTGAGCCTACACATTTTGTCTGATAATTCCTACTCAGACACACTGGGACCTGGGCTAAGATCATAGAATCATAGAATTCTTAGGTTGGAAAAGACCTTTAAGATTGTTTAGTCCAACCATTAACCTAACACTCCCAAGTCCATTATTAAACCATGTCCCTAAGGGCCTCTGTTTAGTATGGCTTTTGAAAACAACCAGGGACGGTGATTCCACTACTTCTCTAAGCATCCTTTCAGTGAAGAAATTTTTCCTAATATCTAGTTTAAACCTGCCATGTTGCAGCTTAAAGCTGTTGCCTCTTGTCCTATCCCTTGCTACTTGAGGGAAAAGACCAGCCACCTCCTTGCTCCATCCTCCTTTCAGGTAGTTGTAAAGAGCAGTAAGGTCCCCCCAAGCCTTCACTACTATGATGACTGATTTATTTTGTGTAGCTGGACATAAAGGAAGCAACATCTCCCAGTTCCTCTGTTGGGCCTGGGCAGAGTGCCATCTCATTCCTAGTTTCTTGTGACATCTTCTTTCTCAGAGACAAATGCCTCATTCTAAAAAATGGGGTCTTATATACCTTTGTGTACAAAATCTCAGTTGCAGTGACAACAGCTGTGAATGGCAGGATGCATTCATGGCACTGAAATGCATTAACCCAAGGCGGCCCAGCTCTTGCAGTGTTGGGGTGGACCTCTGTGTAGTGGTTTTTGGTGGGTGTGGCAGGGAAGCTGTTGCAGTGGTGAAGCCACCACAGGCTGTGGGTGTTCTCCATAGGGGTAGGTGATGGGTAGGCATGGTGCTACATGACCAGCATGCCAATCAGCCTTTACCTCTGGAATAGACATTCCTAATTCCTCTTGGGAAGAGCTGATGGGTTGGCTGGAAGTGGTTTAAAGTGTGTTTGGCTTTCTGGAATTGGTTTCACAGACCAATTTCTTTTTCCTGGGGTCTCATGTGAGAACAAACTCATTAGATTTTTGATATGATTCCTCGAATGGCTGACTCATGAATTCTAATATTTCAAATTGTCATGTATATAGCACATCAGATTTTGCTGGTAAACTGGCTTTGGCTTTCTTTTCAGTATTTGTTTAGGATTTTTTTTTTTCTAGTTAATTCTGGTGCTTTTCATTTCTTGCTTCCTCTTTTTAATGTTCCCGAAGATGTAATTGACTAGACCTGAAGTTACAGTTACTTGGTCTGCTAGAAAAATAAATAAATTGGCTCAAGTAAATTATGAAAGTAGAATTCATATAATAACAATAATAATACTTTTGCTGATTAATATAGTCTTCCATTGCAGAAAACTCAATAAAATATTAATTAGGAAAAAACCCCAAACAGATAAGCAAAATGCAATTAAGCCCATATTTTAAAACACCTCGAAGTTGCAGATTTTTTATCAGTTCCTTTGATGGTATTGAATAGATACTTACTCTGCTTTAGAACTTTAGAAATATCATTCCTGTGCTGATGATTCTGCTCAGTAGAAGGGACCAAGATCAGATGTGGAAACACAAGGTACACAAGAGTATATCTGCTGCCAAAGTGAATACCTGGACATATTCCACAAAAGATCCCTGCCTATGTGACTTTCAGATTTTTGTCAGCCACTAGCATATCTTCCTGATGTATTGCTATACATGGAATGACCTTTTCCTGTAATTTCAACTTTAGCGTGTAAAGAAACCTCCCCATCATTCTACATCATAAACTTCCATAACAGAAAGGAGTGAAGAAATTTCCTCCTGTTATAAAATCTGATGGCCCATTTTGAAAAAAAAAAAAGAGACAGCAACAAAACAAGCCCTTCCCACATCCTTCTTTTGCTAGATTTACACATTTTCTTTTGAGCAATTGTTTCATAAAAATCTGGGCAAATGCTTAGGGCTGGTATGAAGGGTCACTCAGAGTGACACTCTGAGTGGCAGTGTCCCCTTAGGCTATACTAGGGACCAGGCTAGAGTCCATCCTCTTTCTGTGATTCTATGGAACAGATTATTTTGTTCAGATAAACCCAGTTTAATACTCAGCTAAA
Organism: Agapornis roseicollis; assembly: GCA_002631895.1. Classification (NCBI taxonomy): domain Eukaryota; kingdom Metazoa; phylum Chordata; class Aves; order Psittaciformes; family Psittacidae; genus Agapornis; species Agapornis roseicollis. The sequence continues at coordinate 17,187 of NDXB01014414.1, forward strand.
CATGTTCCTTTCTAGTCCATAGAACAAAATTTCTACTTTCAAACTTCTTACTGGAGCCACCCTTGGGATATCTCCTGAACAATGTCCAGGCATTGTCAAACACACAATGAGCTGGCAAAGGCCATACCAGGGACAGCACTGTCACTTGAGATACCTGAAGGGACACTAGACTGCTTGAACCTGTGCCCTCACACTGTTGTTTCTCTTATCTTTCTCCTTTTTTTTTTTTTTTTTTTTCCCCCCCTCTAAGGCAANGAATCTGCTGGCTCCTGAAAGTTAACACTGTAATGTGCTTTCAGCACAGGGGTTTTGCGTTTAATTTAAAATTTTCAGCACAACTGTTCACCTTTTTTTCTTTCTCCTTTTTTTTTTTTTTTTTTTCCCCTCCTCTAAGGCAAATATTGCATCATATGGATTAAATGGGAAAATGCTAGGAAACTAAAATAGGAATAGCCAGCAAGGGGAGCACTGGGACACCTAAGACAAGTAATGAAATCCAGCAAAGGGAGATCAGTGTCAATAATGAGTATGCTGCATGGTATACAGTCATAAAAATACAGCTGTTAAGTCAGGAAGAAGACACCTAAATACCAGATCTACCTTTTGTTAACCAAGTTCTCTCATGCTGGGTTGCCATCAAGCTCGCCACCACCCATTTTGCCTGCACAAAGCTATAGAGGAGTTTGCCTGTGGTAGCAGGGTGAGAGTGTGCACCTGTTCAGAACACCCTGTCATCTCTGATTAGAGCCTTCTGCGTATGGTGGGAGCAGAGATAGGAGTGATCTCAATTCTCCCATTTCTTGAGCGAATATGTTAACTGGCAGGTAACTCTAAACCCTTGCTATAATTATTGCAATATACCTGCCCAGAAACAGAATTAACAAAATAATAGTTTTTCTAAATACTTTAGGCAACTGATGAAGTTATGAAATTATGAAGTTTTTTCATTGTTTTCGTGAATGTAGGAACCTGAGCATTGTAATTAATATAGTTTGATTTAAGTTCTTTCAGCATCATTATTTAATTACTGATGAATCCGTGTGCACTAAACCCTAAAAATTCTGTGTTCAGTTAGATTTTTACTTTATTTTTCAGATCTGTCTCAGACTGTTCTTCATAGAACCCACAATTTATTTGGCTTCATTTCACAAGAATTTGTTTGTAGTTATAGAATTAAAAACTGACTTTTTAGGTCAGCTTACCGTGTGGTGCTAGCAAGTCCTTTGTCTCAACCCATAGTGATGTAAAGGATTTAAACCCACTCCATTTGCTGTCTTTTCATAACAGTATGGAAGTTTGAAACTGGATGTAGCTGAAAAACACTTTTCTGTCTTCCCACTTGCTGCCACTATGGCAACAAATGAGATTGCCTTGTCTTTCAAAACATTTGCACTTTACCCTTATTAAAGATAATGGGAATTTTGCCCACATGCCAGTGGAAGGTATCTGTCAGACTTGAATGCAAACAGCATGCAAGTGTTCCATGTAGGTGGGATCAAGATATAGTCATTGTATGTTCAAAAATATGTCACAAAATATTTAGATGGATGTAGTTAATTGCTACCAGATTTAGTGTGACTTTTGGAGGTATTATCATTTGTCTCTTCTATGAAGAATAAGGCTGAGGTTTTCTGAAAAACGATTGCATGCTAAAACTAATCATCCTTGTGCACAAACAAAAATTACATGAAAAATCACAAATCTAATGGTTCCAGTTTGGAGCATTTTGATTTTTTAAAATGCATTTTAGCTTTTAAATTGATCATATTTTATGGGTTTGTGTTTTTGTTATTTTTTTTTTTTTTTTTT
>NDXB01014414.1:19128-32229 GCA_002631895.1 Agapornis roseicollis
TTTTTTTTTTTTTTTATGCTTTCAAAGATAGACGAATATTGTTAGATGGAAAATGAACAACTTTTCTGAACTATAAGCCTGGATTTATCTTTGGTGAATTGAAGAGTTTTGTTGGAGTCTGGCTTGGGTCTACCTTGGTGCCTTGGAAATTGAAAGATCTGAGGCAGAGTTTGTATGTGCTGACTTTAGAAGCTTTGTGAAGAGCCCAGGAGAGGGCTCAGGGACTATATCACAGATCTACTGTACTGTGCGTTACATACATAGTCAGTTGTATACAAACTGCTACCCCAATGAACATAAATGACGAAGAGGAAGGAAAAAAAAAAAAAAGACCTGCTTTGAGTAGACTTAGATATTTCTGAGGTTTGTGAAAGTCCTGGCTGAAGCAATCTCAGCACTCTCTCAGTGTGAGGCAGTGTGAAGGTGGATCTAGTTCTGGGAGACTGGAAAACAACAAACATGAGACTGAAATATATATATAAAAAAAGAAAACGAAAGAGTATGTTGTGGAACTACAGTTCCTTTTGTGGGAACATACTAGATAAAAAAAACACACAGTCTTTTTATAGGGGACACCAGGTGAGTAAGTAGTAAATGAGTAGGCAGCAAATGCAGTGAGTTAACTCATTTGTCAGGATTAAATTGTACCATATCAATCCAAAGTCTTTTTATGCAAAGTAACATGCCTTAAGGGTATAGCCTTCATATAGCTAGGCTTTGTTCAGACTTTCTACATTGTCTCACATTACACGAGCAAATTGGGATTATTGTAAAACAGGGACAAAAGTGTCTGGGGATGCTACATACAGAGCAGTTGCTGACTCTTCACTGTCAAACTGCTAAGATGAATTGAGGAGGGCTCCATGAGGACCTATCCTAGGTTTAGTATGTTCAATGTTTTCACTATAATCCAAAACTAGGTTGTTAGAATATGCTTATTAAATCTGCAAATGAAATGAATCTGAAAGAGGCAGCAAACAGATTGAAAGATAAGAATTAATTCAAAATGATTACAACAATTTAGAGAAATGGTCTTGAAAACAGCATAGAATTTAATTAGAACAAATGCATGGTTCTGCACTTAGGCAAGGATAAACAGCTGAGAAAATACAATGAGAAAAGTTGAGATAAGGCACGTAACAATCTTGCAAAGAAGTATTTGGAGGTTACCATGAGTCATGAACTGAATATAGGTTAAGAGTATTATACTGTTTGTATCAGTTTTGTGTGGCAAGGTTTCAGTAGCAGGGAGACCACAGGAGTGGCTTCTGTGAGAGACTGCTAGCAGCTTTCCCCATGTTCAATGGAGTCAATGTCAACTACCTCCAAGACAGACCTACTGCTGGTCAAGGACAAACCCATCAGTGATGTTGGTAGCATGTCTGTGAAAACGTATTTAAGGGGGGGAAAAGGGCTCTGAGGGAAAGAGCAACAAAAACATGTGATGAACTGACCACAGCCCACATTCCTCATTCCCCTTTAGTACTTCTAGGAAGGAGGTAGTAAAAATAAGAAGTGATGTTGAGACCGGGAAGAAGGGAGAGGAAAGAGGAAAGTGCTTTCAAGATTTTATGCAATTTTTCATTGCCCTACTCTGATTTGATTGGCAATAAATGAAACTAATTTCCCTAAGTCAAGTCTGTTTTGCCTTTGATGACAACTGCTGAGTGACCCTTTCCTTACCTCAACCCACAAGCCTTATGTTACATTTTCTGTCCCCTGTCCAGCTGAGGAGGGGAGTAACAGAGCAGCTTTGGCAGACACCTGGTGTCCAGCCAGGGTCAACCCATCACACTGTTGCACAGAGGTCAAACACTGCACTGGGATTTATAAACAGCAGCATAGCCCATAAAATTTGTAATTTAATTCTTCCTCACAACATTGTTATGGGTTTGAGTTGTGAACCAGCTGGAGAGAGTACAGAGGAAGGTTAATGAGGAAAGTCTGGGGATCTACAAAGGATGTCATTTTTGGTCACCTTAGAAGACATAAGATAGAGAGGAGAGGTTATAACAGCACCCGATTAGCTGCAAAGAGAATGTTTTTCCATGGACATGAACGTTAAGGGAAGAAATAATAGCTCAAGGTGCAGAAAGAGATATTTACTTTAAATGTTAGGAATGGTTTTGTGATAGGAAAAATTGGTAGGCATTGGGGTTGCCTAAGAATGTTGCATAATGCTCATCATTAGAGATCTTAAAGAATAGGTTAAGGAAACAGTGATAAGATAGTTTGGGAATATGGCAACTGTATTAGTTCATTGTTACAGCAAAAAGAATGAATTAGATGATCCCTTCAAGTCCCTTCTAACCCTTCTATATTTGTACAGTTTTGTGGTCTTTCTAGGCCCAGTACAGGGAAAGAAGGTATAATGGGGATCTGGACATAAGCCAGCGTGTGCCCAAGCAATCAAGAAGGCCAACGGCATTCTGGCCTGTATCAGCAACAGTGTGGCCAGCAGAGCCACTGATCATCCCCCTCTACTCAGCACTGGTGAGGCAGCACCTTGGATCTTGTGTTCAGTTCTGGACCCCTCACTACAAGGAAGACATTGGGGTGCTGGAGGGGAGCCAGAGAAGGGCAACAAAGCTGATAAAGGGTCTGGAGCACAAGTGTAATGAGAAATAGCTGAGGGAACTGGGCTTGTCTGATCTGAAGAAGAGAAGGCTTGGGGGGACTTTGCTCTCTACAACTACCTGAAAGGAGGCTGTAAGTGAGGTGAGGATCAGTCTCTTCTCCCAAGTAACAAGTGATAAGACAAGAGGAAATGGCCTCAAGTTGCACCAGGGAAGGTTTACATTGGATATTAAGAAGAATGTCTTCACTGAAATCATTGTCAAGCACTGGAACAGGCTGTCCAGGGAAGTGGTTGGGTCACCATCCCTGAAGGTATTTAGAAACACGTAGATGTGGCATGAAGTTACACTTTTTAGTGGACTTGGCAATGCTAGGTTAACAGTTAGGTTTAATGATATTAAAGGTCTTTTCCAACCTAAATGATTCTATGATTCTGTATTTGTTGTTGGTCAACAGTTAATGAAGCAAACCATTTATTCAGACACCTATACAAATGTTCTGAATCTCCCAAAGATTGAACGACTGTGAAATTCAAACACCTGGGACTTCTGTAGATTAGTTTATTCTCCTGAAATATTTAATGGTCTTTAAAAGGAAAATTTATTTTTATTAAAGCAGTTACTTATGTTCAAATCAGAGCTGATATTTTAAAAAGTCAATGTACAATGAAGTGCCAGAAAAATATTTATTAGACTTGTCATTTGCGATCATGTTGCCCCTACTGTTTTTATAAAAACAGGAAGATATTAACCTCACCTGTGACTGCAGTCAATGTAAGAACTCCTGTTCCCAAGTGATCTTCAAAGCAAAAGTATTAGGAATAAACATGAGGGCTGTGCTGTATCATAAAAAGTCATGAATCTTCCTTTAGGACAGATTTTAAGACAAACAAGCAAACTGCAAACAAAGACCATGACAGTCTTTCCTCCTGATGTTTATACAGTGTATTGATGGATCTTTCTTTTGATGCTGCAATAGTAAATAACCAATTTTGCTGTATGCTTAGAATACTTCAAAGCTTCCTGATGCTTTCAATTTTATTAAAACATTCTGCAGTCAGGTTTGTTCAATATGCTTTTTTGAATTTCATTGGCAATAGCACTCACCATCAGTGCTTTGAAATGCAGTTTTGTTTTAACATTTGGTTACTTCACCATAGCAGTACCATTAAGACAGCCAAATAAACTGTTAGAGGGAAAACACTATCCCTGCCAGGTGTTGCTATTGTTCTGGAATAAATACTGTAGGTCCAGTGCAGGAGCACTGGTAGCCAGAAGGATCCTCTAAAGGTGAGTGGTTGGCAACTGGATAATAAACTGTTCCAAATCAGTCCCTATTTAGAACTGTGAAGAAGGTGGTGAAAAGGGCTTATTTATCTTTGATGATGTGTATGAGGGCCAGATATATAGCTGAGTTCTTTGTATATAGTAATATACAAATAGCTGCCCAGCTGCATTCTTTAAAAATGAGTGTAATCTGCAGCTATGATCTGACATTATGTCCTGTAGTAGATGGTGTATTACAGTGAACATAGATGTCTCTCACTGTTTGGAGCCACAAGGAGCTCCCAGCATTGCCTGGGGAATGAGTGAAAAGATAAGAGGCTCCATGATAGGACTGAGGCTAAAGAAGGTCTCAGGTTTCTCAGAAATTTTCTGCTCTTCCTTTTGCTGTTGATGTCACAGCTTTCTGGGTAATGGAAGAGATTATCTAACATAATTTTTAAGTCTTTCCATAGCTAGCCTTGGCTCCCATATGTTTGTTTGCAAGAATGAATTCTCAAAACTGTTTTACCTCCTATACTTTTTTTCGTAATTAATACTAAGTCAACCAGATCAAGGAGTCACGGACCCCTTTACATGTAAATGCTTTATGCTTTACATAGAATAGCTTTCCTTTCCCAGTTGTGGCCAAAAGCTTACAATTATGTATAGTGTATTTATTAGGGCAGGTACAAATCATAAAGATTTGATGTTGGCTTGAACTAGCAGTTTGTAATTTTGGGAAATTATTTTAAGTAGGATCTAGAGTTCCCAGAGTTATAATCTATTGTTTTGATTTGGACCCATTCCCTAAATTTTCTTCCTACTTCCTCCTATCACAAGAAGACAAAATATCTAAAATAAATGGCAAGTTCAGACAACAAAATATCACAGGAAAATTAGCCTGCTCTTCCCTTCTTCCAAACTCCTTTTTTTATTAGATGTTGTATGTCTCTGAAGGTCTGCAAAAGCTTCTATAATCAGAACTATTAGGATTCCACTTAAGCTGTGCTGATGCCCAGGCTGTCCTTCTGCCATGTCTGTCATACCTAAGTATCTCAGATAGTCCACAGATGTATTACTACTGGTATACTGTCATGATTCTTCAACCTGTTTGTTGTTCTTCATATCTCAGGAATAAGTCTGTATTTGTTGAAACATAAAGATGATTATTTCAAAATGGATAACAGAAGGGAATGTCCAAGCAATCCGACGTTTGAGTGTGGAAATCCTGGAACTTTAAAAGGGTTGGGCAATTTAACAGATAACAAGGTTATCTAGAGTACAAGGTTGTACTACCAATATTTCTTGAAGGAAAATAAGAGCTCATATTGAAGGACTTAAGGATAACTCCAACTCCAAAGGATTAGGATGAGATGTTTATGGAAACGGATTATTTTTATCTTTTCTTAAAGCTTTCTCTGAAGCATCTTGTGATGATCATAAATAAAGACAAGACATTATAATAGATCAACATGGGAGAAGTGACTATTACCGAATGATGCAGTCACAGAATCACACTTCCTATCACTATGGCTGATTATGGACAAAGGAAGTTGAGGGGAGCTGTTTGGTACTCTACTGTCTCATCCAGTGTACAATTTTGCTGCAAGCTATTTCCACACTGAGCAACCAAGTGTTTTGTATTTCTTTCTCTCTCTCTCTTCTATCTAGATGCTTTCTTCTTCTATCTGAAAGCACCCCAAACTATCAGTATTTAATATGAGGATGACAAGTAGGCACTGTTCAACAAGTGCAGAAGAAAACTGATTCAGAGTAAAATAGAATGCTTCAAACACTATCTTTTATGTTTAGCAGGGTGGAGATATGTGAGTACTGATGATTGCCACAGGCAGTCATGTGAGATCATGGAAGACATAGAGCTGTTGCCCTCGCTGCTGCTGAGAAGAAAGTACTGGGAGAAGAGCTAGGTCCTTTGGGACACCCATGGGCAAAGAAACAAGTTTTTCATCCCCAAACTCTTAGCTATCTTGTGAATTATTTGAAAATTCACAGCTTTAAGGAGACTAAAGAAGAGGTACCTACAGACTTACATGGGCAAAACTGCTAACCTCTGTGGGTGAAGACTAGCAAGACAAGTGCTTGTCTTGTGTAAGCCCTTGCCCCACACTTCACTTCTTTGTGCCAGGTTATCAGCAAAAGCATTGTTCTATCCTCTTCATGAACTGCTTATCATCAAAGGCATGAGCTGTGCATGCATTTTCCAGCCCTTCCCCCAAAGCTACTTGTCATTAAATGTGACAGGCCTCTGAAGAAGTATTGTTACTTGTAAATAAAATATGGTTGCTAAGAAACACTATGATTAACATGCTGACAATACAACCTTCTTTGATTGTTTGGGCATCAATTGTCTGTGTCTGTAATCAGTGAGGAAATAATTTTTTGGAGATTTGTCAGGCTGCAGAAAACTAGGGGTTTTTTTAGAATTAAATTAGAATCTAGCGTTTCCATACAAAGAAAGGGTCTCCAAGTCATAGCTCTTCTTTTTCTATTTTTTTCCATTGGCACATCATAATTTTTATGTTTCTGTTTATGTTAATTTTTCAGCAAGGAAAATAAGGTTAACATTAATAATGTATTTGCCAAAATATTCAAATAAATGAAACTGGAAGCTCAGGATTATTAATTTTTTATGTTTGAATTCTATATATTATTTTTCTTTTTGCTCTTTTTAGTCTCATTTCTAATTTCTCCTACTCTCAAATTCTTTCAGTTATTAGGGACCTTTGAAATGAACCTTTCTGATCTACATAGAGAAACCACCTGTGCCATTGTTTCAGTACAGAGCAAGGGATTTGAGTCTCCTTTTCCATTAGGGGGACAGAAAAATAGTGACATTTCTTCATTTTTCAGTAGACTGTCTTTGGTGCTAATGGCTGAGGCTTGGTGAAAGGAGATGATCAGACAGGAACCATACTTCTCAGGTAGAAAATCACCCTTCTCACCTCCTATAACTGAAAGTGTAACTGCACTTACATATGTTGCAACAGATGGTGTTTCACTGAAGAATGGCTGAAAATGGCACCTTCCTACCCAATGTCTCTGCCTGCTGTGTGTATTTAGAGTCATGTCTGCTTACTAGAGTGTTAAAAAAAAAAAAAAAATTGTTGCATTGCCTATTAGTTTTGCAGAGCCAACTGAGAGATGACATGCAGAATATCTTTTCTGCTACTGTAACTGGTATTCCAACCACAAGGCACCTGTGCTAGCACATGGAAAACAATGGTTCTGTGCAGGCATCTGTGTAGGCACAGCGTGCAAACAGTCAAGATGCCTGCTGGAGTTCAGTTCAGCCAGGTTGTCCTCTGTGGTGGTGATGGATACAAAGATAAAATCTGTTCTGAGACTTTACAGTAAATTTTCATTTCCACAATTTCAGAACAATGAACTAACTATATTTTTATTTCTGCTTGGAGACGGACTAAACTATGGGTGTTGCAATGCACTATGTCTTCACTGTTCTTGGGTATGAAAGGCAGATGATTATGCTGCAAGTGAGAGAAGGACACTTTGGCATAGTTATACTTGTTAAAAACAAAGGAAACTTAAACACATACACATTTACCTAATGACTGAAAAGCACTATGACTTTCAGGAATAATTGAATGCCCTAGAAGATACACTGAAGAGTAAAGAAAATGAGTGACCTGCAGTCTATCAAGATCACCTCACCTGCAGTATTGTGTGCAGTTCTCGTGTCCTCAACATAAAAAGGACATGGAGCTGTTGGAACAAGTCCAGAGGAGGGCCCCGAAGGTGACTGAGGGACTGGAGCATCTCCCATATGAAGACAGGCTGAGAGAGTTGGGGCTGTTCAGCCTGGGGAAGAGAAGGCTGCGTGGAGACCTCATAGTAGCCTTGCAGTATCTGAAGGGGGCTTATAGGGATGCTGGGGAAGGGCTCTTCATTAGGGACTGTAGTGATAGGACAAGGGGTAATGGGTTCAAACTTAAACAGGAGAGGTTTAGATTGGATATAAGGAAGGAATTCTTTCCTGTTAGGGTGGTGAGATGCTGGAATGGATTGGCCAGGGAGGTTGTGAGTGCTCCAACCATGGCGGTGTTCAAGGCCAGATTGGATGAAGCATTGGGTGGCATGGTTTAGTGTGAGGTGTCCCTGCTTATGCCAGGGGTTGGAAGTAGATGATACTGAGGTCCTTTCCAACCCTAACTATTCTATGATTCTATGTACAAAGAAAGGTAACGGTTTTGCTGTTAAACACACAGATGCAAATTCAAATTTCCCCTTCTACCCAGTGCAAACAGATTGTATCTGGACAGTGTAACATTACTTAAATAAATGTTTCTGGATCCCATTGGACAGCTAGCCTTAGGTATGGCATTTGAGTACCGTCATTGTCTATGTGCGCATATCTATCCATGTAATGATTATGCTGAGTAATGTAGGTAATTCTGATTATCTTGTGGCACATAAATATTGAGGTTAAAGAAGGTGTTATTTATGGTGTGACTAATTTCAAGGCCAGACTGGTGGCCTATGGCTATCTTATCCAAAGCCTTCCTTATACTGGAGATGCAATTTCTCTGAAAAGCTGAATTATACCATCTATTTCAGACAGCTATCTAAACCCACCTTAACAAATCAGACTAATGATAAGTTGCCACCTCACCTCATGAAATGTCATTTTCTGTGTTGTGTCTTATTTCAAGGTCAAATCTTCTAACTCCAACTTCTAGTCATTATGTCTAATTATGTCTTTGTCAGCAGGTTTGAAAGCAATCCTACAGGATGGGGTTTCTGTGTGGAATATCTATATGCATAAGTCAGTTAGCTCTCAACCTTCTCTGATAAATTATTTGAGCTCTAAGCCCCACAGCTTTAGATTTGTTTTCCAGTCTTTGGCCTGTGTTGGTTTTGTTTGTTTGTTTCTTTGTCTTTAATTTTCTCTGGTTTCCATGTTCTTCTGGAAGAACTGACTCCAGACTAGGTGTCTTATCGTAGCAGTAATTTTATTAAAGCAAAGTAGAGCAGCAGTAGCATTTCCTTACTTTTGTTTTATAATCACTTTTTATGTAGCCAAGGATCATATTAGCCATTTAGCCAAAGCACTACTATGAGAGCTTATTTCGAGGTGATTATCTACACTGATTCTCAAGTCCTTTTCTTAGCTACTGCTTTCCAAGAGTCTCACTTTCTGTACATGTAATTTGCATTCCTGGTCCCCAGACATTATGTTCTGCTGTTAGTCATCCTTAAACTTATTTTGTTGGAATTTGACAGTTTTAGCAGACTTTACAGATATTTCTGCGGCAGAGCCTCATCTTTGTTATTTACCACCCTGCTATGCTTTGTACATATGCTCTTTCTTTATATATACGGAGCAATGACTATTTGGGTGAACCTTGTAGAAGCAGCTGTGCTCACTGATTTCTTAATTACTGTTTTCTGAACTCTGAAGCATTTGTTATTGTATCTAACATGCACTCTGTTAATTCTGCCCAATTCAAGTTTGATTTTAAATCAAAGTGTTTTGTGGCAGTAAGTCAAATTCCTTGTTAAAAATGAAGATTGCTGTGCCAGCATGGACACCTTTATCAATATGACCTGTGACCCTGTCACAAAAGAAAACAAACAAAAAAAGGTTTGTTTGACAAGATTTGTTTTTTACAAAACTGTGTTTACTGACATGAATCGTATGCTTAGCCACTGTTTGTTGACAGAATCCTGATCAGACTGTTCCATTTTTTTTCTGGAATACACATTGATGTAATTTTTCTAATGGTTCCGAGGTTATATTTTTCACCCTTAATAAGCACAGGAATTACTTTGGCAGTTTTCCAATCATTTCAATATCCCAGCTTTCTAAGGTCTGTTAAAAATTAAAAATTAAAAAGTGATTAAAACCATTTTTAACCCCTTCAAAATAATGTTTGGCTCTAAGGTATGAAAGTTTCTATTTTTAGCAGATGTTATCTCATGCAATCCTTTTGATAGAGATGGTGTTTGGATGGAAAAGGTGTATAAAACTTCTTTGTTTCAGATATCAAAGGAGTTAATAGAAAATATTTTGCTTTTCTATATAACTGTTTAGAATAATTCCATCTACATCTCCTGAAACAAGACTTACAGCTGACCCTTCTTCCTAATACATATGAACGTTAATTCCAATTTCCTGAAACCCTAGCTATGCCTAATAATAAATTGATTCAACTAATTTAACTAATTTAAATCAGAAGTCACCTATATTTTCAATTGTACACCATTCGTTTCCCATTTACCCATGTTACATATGATTTATCATTAATTCAAATCTAATTATAAAACATAGGCCTTCTTGTAGTAAGAAAGAAACTTTTTTGACCTGAGAAATAATTTTACAGAACCATGAGTGGGGTTAATCTCTACTTGTTTTAGATTTCTCGGAATTAGACAACTAAATTTCAGCTAACCACTCTGATATATTTTGCAGAGAGAAAAAAGCAACTTCTAGGGTATGATTCAATTGATTTATCTTAGGCATCTATTTTTAGGTTAGTATGAACTGTCCACTGGAACTGCTCATTTCTCTCCTGAGGTACCCAGATGAGACTTAATGCTACTGAGTTTTATACATCTGTGTTATGGTGTTAAATTTCCACCTTTATGTTTTTAGGAACAAACTCAGCCACTTGTCCAGCAAATAGCGCTTAAGTTAAAGTCACCCATCACAAAGCAGGCTTTCTTTCTACATCCTTATGAGAGGAATTTAGGGAGGCTGGGTGCAAATACATGCTCATCAGTAATTTTTCTTTATTAATCCATAATCATAGAATCATAGAATGGTTTAAGTTAGAGGGGACATTAAAGATCATCCAGTTCCAAACCTCCTGCTATGGGCAGGAACACCATCCACTAGAACAATGACTGACAATGACCTCCATCTCTTCCTTAGCTGTCACTGAGCCTTCCAAAACTGGCACAGAAATGGATTTTTTATTATGAAATACTGGTCCTTTATAAGCACAGCAATATGAGACTGGCTGGAATACATCACTATTTTTACCATGTTTGCCATCTTACAACCTCTTTGTGTGGTCCACCTTGTTTAAGCAGAGCAGCAAATGATGCTGACATGAACCAGTGGAGCTGTAGATCCTTCCAGCCTGTTATTTTCAGATCTGTGAGTTTCCAGTCATGGCACTATCTTATATGCAATGGTATCAAAATTGCACTCTTGCTTTTTTGGCTCCCCTATCATTCCTCCCTGATTCTCTGTTAGATTTGTAAAAGCACTGAATGACCAGCTAAAAAGCATTTATAGATCCTAGTGCTATGCCAGCTGACCAAACTGTTTCCTTTGGCAATGCTGCTCTAAGGTACCTACTGCTTGCTATCTTTCTGCATATGGGTCTCAGTAGATGCATCCATGAAAATTTTACAGGAGGACATGCATGGTCTCTACTTGTGCTCGGAGGTAGCTGGATGTAGTGATGCAGTGGTGCTGCATGGTTGAGATGGGATGTGTTCAAGCTGATAAGGCCTGCAGGGAGGCAGGGTACATTATCTCAGGCTTGGCTGGGTGATAAACATGCATGCTGGCTCCCATATTGAAGCTGGCTCAGGAGATGGGTAGAATGAGATGCCTTCTGCGAGGAAAATGCTATGTAGACATATCCCATGTCTGGCTAATGAAGGAAACAATGAATCTTTGATATTTGATTCTCTCATAGATCCTGGTAATTTGCTGTTCTTTCTGTTCAAACAAACAAAGGAGCACAAATTGCTGCCACTCATATTTGGGAAATGGCAATATACCTTTGGCCAAGTCTAGAATTTAGTTACTGAATTTCTGGATTATGTGTTTTCATATTCTTTTCATTTCTTTAATTCACCTTTTCTGTGATGAATCACTTTAATAACAAAAAGTATGTAAGTTTCAATAAATATGGCAATAGTCATGACTATAGGAAAGGGGGAAGAACGCATATGTCTAACAAGGGTTTAATTTTGAAGTTAACCCAGAATACTGCCACCTCTGTACTAGTTACATCTAGCATAACTAGACAACCTGATCTAGTTGAAGATGTTCCTTTTCATTGCAGGGTGGGGGGTTGAACTAAACGACCTTTGAAGATATCTTTCCAACCCAAATTATTCTGTGATTCCATGATTCTACACAACTTCAGTGGCGATAGTTCACAGACTGCAGTGTTTATCTCCCAGTGCAGTTCTAACTTCTCTGGGTTTTCTTTCCTGTGTTATTACTGCAGCCAGCCATCCTGCAAGGCTTTGTTCTTTTACGTGTATTATCAGTTCTTCCTAAGGATTTGTTCCCTTGGAAAATGTGTTTCTGCTCCTTTGCCATTTTCATGATGGCTCCCTGATCTCCATTTTATTTCTTCACATCTTATTTTGCCTGTGATTTGCCCTTAGCTAAACTCTGGAAGGAGTATCAAGCTTCTGGCTCATTAGTGAATCCAGTTGTAACTTCTAGCAATGAACATATTCATTCCCAAATAAGCTGGATATTATTAGTTGGATAATAATCAGTATTCAGATCTGACATCCAAGAAAAACATAAGTATTCAATGTGTTGTCTTTTCTGAAGAACAATAGAATACTTTTCTCTGCCTCTGCATTTCCTTGATGCTGACCTGTAGCATGTCTTAAAAACACATTCATCACAGAATCATAGAATCATGGAATAGTTAGGGTTGGAAAGGACCTTAAGATCATCTAGTTCCAACCCCCCTGCCATAAGCAGGGACACCTCACACTAAATCATGCCACCCAAGACTCTGTCCAACCTGGCCTTGAACACTGCCAGGGATGGAGCATTCACAACTTCCTTGGGCTANAGTTCCAACCGCCATAAGCAGGGACACCTCACACTAAATCATGCCACCCAAGACTCTGTCCAACCTGGCCTTGAACACTGCCAGGGATGGAGCATTCACAACTTCCTTGGGCTACCCACTCCAGTGCCACCCTTACAGTAAAAAACTTCTTCCTTATGTCCAATCTAAACCTCCCTTGTTCAAGTTTGAACCTGTTACCCCTTGTCCTATCACTGCAGGCCCTAATGAAGAGTCCCTCCCCAACATCCCTAGAGGCCCCCTTCAGATACTGGAAGGCTGCTAGATCTCCACACAGCCTTGTCTTCTCAAGGCTAAATAGTCCTGACTTTCTCAGCCTATCTTTGTACAGGAGATGCTCCAGTCCCTTGATCATCTTCGTAGCCCTCCTCTGGACTTGTTTCAATAGCTCCATGTCCTTTTTATGTTGAGGACACCAGAACTGC
>NDXB01014415.1:0-12763 GCA_002631895.1 Agapornis roseicollis
AAAAAAACAATAAATGGAAGTGATGCACAATACAATTGCTCACCACCCGATGACTGATACCCTGCCTGACCTGAGCAGCAATCCAGGCCTTCTGAGTGACTCCCTCCAGTTTATATACTGGGCATGAGGTGTTGTATTATGGAATTCCCCTTTAACTCCTTTGGGTCAGGTGTCCTGTCTCTGCTTCCTCCTGGCTTCTTGTGCCCCTCCTCACTGGTAGAGCATGAGACTGAAAAGTCCTGGATCAGGGTGAGCATTACTTGGCAACAACTAAAACATCTGTGTGTTATCAGCATTGTTCTTGGACTAAAGTAAAAAATGCAGCTCTGCACCAGCTACTAAGAAGGAGAGAAATGACTGCTACTGCTGAACCCAGGGCACTAAGGCAATTTATATTATTATCTAAATTGATTTGATGTCAGCAGACCTGTTTAGCTAGCCTGTCCAAGGATGGCCTTATATGGATCATTCCAACTTGCCTTGTGGGCAGCAGGTTTCTGGATAAGGAATTTACATTTGATCATCCTGAAGTGGGAAAGAAAGAGTGCCGTACAAGCTTTCACAGGCTTGATTTTGATCTGGCTGACTCTTCAGCCCAGGTTTCCACAGCAAAAGAGTTTAAAGTTTTTAAAAGGGGTGTGAGGGGCTGCTGTGGAGGAGGGAGGTGAAGTTATTTGTGAGGTTTGGTGTCTGTGTTGCCATGGCTAAATGTGCTTCTGTAACACACAAGGGGAGCTAGGTTAAAAGCTGTTACTGTTGGGATGGGTCAGATCCTCCATCTTGGGCTGCAGAAGTGGCAAGGATACTAGATTTCAGATGTGCATACATACTATGTATGAGCCCAGGGCTTACCCTTTTAACTGTGTGGTGAAACACCGGCATCTTGAAAAGGAGAAGCTGGATAACTAACATGCACCTTGGAAAATCCCTCATGAGCTGCTGCTAAAAGATGATTTCAGTGTGGTACTAGAAGGGGTGAAACAGGAACAGGCCTGATCTAGGGATGAGGGGCTTACTGAATAATGAAGATGGGTCATGCGGCAAAATGGCTAAGATGCTTTCACATCATTCCTAAGGAAAGAGGTAAGCTTTTTATTGAAATGCAGTGTGCTAGCTTGGAAGAAACAGCTTGCATGGGAAGAGTGAGAAAAAAAACAGGAGATTAAACCAGATAGATAGAAAAAAGTGAGAGCCAGAGCAGGAAAAGAAGAAAGACTCCAAGTTCCTACACATCGTTTCAAGATGTGAAAATACGTTCTCCTCTTCCACCTGTGGCAGGACGAGTGGCGATTGCTTGGGAAATATTTTCATGTTTGGCATTGTGAGAGCTGAATCCAAGTTACTGTATTGTTGTGAGCCAAGTCATTCAGCATGGTGGCATGTCGTACAGTTAATGGGGTTTGACCCTTTGCACCGATGCTCTAATATCAAAATCAGAAAGAAATCATCAGTAGAGGAGTATTTTGTCCACAATAGTCCTCTCCCCCTCTCAACCCTCGCCCCAAACTGCATAACCCTTCCTCTCTCTACACGGAGCTAAGAATCAAAGAGCTAAGGCCTTTTTAGGAATCCCGATGAGAGCCTCAGCTAATGTAAACTGGCCAACTTGGAGCTACATTCTTTCCAAAGTTCTGTCTCGCTGTGGCTTATCCAAATGTGTGCGCCTGCAAGGGCTCTCTTTTAAAATACTCCTTAATGTTGGTAAATGGGGTTTTAAGGACTAAAAAACCTATTGGTGTGCAACAGTTTGTGGGGAAACAGGTGATACGGGGACTGTTAAGTTAGGCAGGCTATGCTTTTCCTTGGAGCTTGCCATGCTTTTTGTCAGCATAATGACAAATATATTCTTGTTTATACTGGGCCTAGATTTCTAGCAGGCCTCGATTGCTGTGGGGCAGCAGAAATGACTAGCAGTGATAAATAGACAAAGTAAACAAGAGAGATGTGCTTAAGGCAGGGAATGAGGAGTTAAGAGTAAGACAGAGTTACATTTACCGACATTCAGCCAGCTCATGAGCAGGCACATTTCTCACAAATGGAAGTAGAGATGGGATGGAAACGGGACTTTCTATTTTGCACCTGATTACAATGGCCTGAATTGATTCCATGCAGTATATGGAGGGATGAACGTCTCCTAACACCATATGACTTATTACAAGGAAAGGTATATACAGACATCACAAAAGTCTTCTGAGAGAAAAACTTAAAACCATTGGGGAAAAAAAATCACACATTACCATGGAAAGGTAGAATGAAGTTGTGGATCATTTATATGTCTAATCCTATCAACTTAAAGAGACTCATTCCCCCTGAGTTAGCAGAAGTCCCATTACTTGCTTAGGGAGGGGTAGTAACATTTCTGCCATAGGTGTCATGTCTTCCTGCTGGACAACAGTAATAAGTAAGAGATGGGCTCTGCTGTGGGACTGAGAGCCTGGCAGTGGGAGGAGAGAGTGATCTCACCACTAGAATCCAGCAGCAGTTGTAGTCAGACAGGCTTTGAATGGAAACTGAAATGGTCTGCAACACCTGGTTGATATTCATGCATCCACTTGACCATGGATAATGTGATGACTCTATGTTTGTGAACAGTAAAATGTGACTCGGCTGAAACTAAGGGTAGCATCTGAGACCTCCAGAAGTACAAATCTATCAAAGGTGCTAGTTCCTCCTTGCTCTTTCATTCCATCCTTTGTATTTCCAAGTCACCTGTAAGATTATTGTTTTATCCCAGCCTTTTGGAATCATAGTCCTTGACTGATTGGAGAATCAAAGCAGGCTGGTACAGGAGTGAAACACCTCTTGTCCTGCAGACGGCAGCACATCAAGAGCACTGTGCATTCTTGCTCTGCTTTACAGAGGGCATAGTGCCAGTATCTGGAATAATGTGCACTTGGCTTGACCTGCAGATTGTTGAAAGACTGCTTTTAACTGGATTAACTTTTGGATCAGGCTCCTTGTGACTAATTTTTGGCTTGAACTTTAGGATTGGGGTTCCTGGAAAATTAGGTTAGGGATCTGGACAGAAATTTAAAGGCAAATATCAGACATCATTGTTTTCAAGACTGCCCTAGATTTAACAAACTAATCCAAATCTTCTGAACTCCTAGGAGACTTGACTGTGCATGTCTGCAGAAGTTCTGCATGGTCAAGGCAATGCCATACAACGCGAGACTTAGGCTTATCAAACCTGTGGCTGTGCACATCTTTCTTCTCGGAACAAGTGTTTGGTTGAATCATATTTCTCACTGAAATAGCACGCAGACCTATCTGTGATTTGTTTCCTTCTTTACAATAGGTTTTGAAGCAATCATGCACTGAGATTTTATACTTGGAGCCATCCAGTGTCTGCGTAGGAGGTGAGTTTCTATAATGGTAAAATAATACTTGATTATTATAGCATGGATTTTCTGATACACCAAAAAAGAAAGCCTCACAGGTCTCTAGAATAAAACATCTGCATTTAAAAAACCCTCAAGGAGTTAAAGAAAGATCAGATCCTTCCCTATTGCCTCATTTTTCTCCTCAGAAGAGGTATTTTCCAGGGCCTATGGAACTGATGGACAGGGGTAGAACACTTGACGTCATCTACCTGGACATGTGCAAAGCGTTCGACACTGTCCCACACGACATCCTTGTCTCTAAATTGGAGAGACATCAATTTGATAGGTGGGCACTCGGTGGATAAAGAACTGGCTGGACCAGTCTTGTTCAACATCTTTGTTGCTGCCATGGACAGTGGGATTGAGTGCGCCCTCAGCAAGTTTGTGATGACACCAAGCTGTGTGGTTGGGTGGATCCGCTGGAGGGAAGGAATGCCATCCAGAGGGACCTTGACACGCTTGTGAGCTGGGCTGATGACAACCTCATGAGGTTTAACCATGCCAAGTGCAAGGTCCTGCACATGGGTCGGAGCAATCCCAGGCACAGCTACAGGTTGGGCAGAGAGGAGATTGAGAGCAGCCCAAGGAGAAGGACTTGGGGTGGTGGTCGATGAGAACATGAACATGAGCCGGCTGCAGTGTGCGCTTGCAGCCCAGAAAGCAACCGTATCCTGGGCTGCATCCAAAGGAGCATGACCAGCAGGGCCAAGGAGGTGATCCTGCCCCTCTGCTCTGCTCTCGTGAGACCTCCCCTGGAGCATTGTGTGCAGTTCTGGTGTCCTCAACATCAAAAGGACATGGAGCTGTTGGAACAAGCCCAGAGGAGGCCACGAGGATGAGCAGGGACTGGAGCATCTCCCATACGAAGACAGGCTGGGAAAGTTGGGGCTGTTCAGCCTGGGGAAGGCTGCGTGGAGACCTCAGAGCAGCCTTCCAGTATCTGAAGGGGGCCTATAGGGATGGTGGGGAGGGGCTCTTCATTAGGGACTGTAGTGGTAGGACAAGGGGTGATGGGTTAAAACTTAAAACGGGTTTAGATTGAATGTAAGGAAGAAATTCTTTGCTGTGAGGGTGGTGAGGCACTGCAATGGGTTACCCAAGGAAGTTATGAGTGCTGCATCCCTGGCAGTGTTCAAGGCCAGGTTAGACAGAGCCTTGGGTGACATGGTTTAGTGTGAGGTGTCCCTGCCTATGGCAGGGGGGTTGGAAATGGATGATCTTAAGGTCCTTTACAGCCCTAACTATTCTATGATTCTATGATTCTAAGTTGAGAGGCATTTATCTGGCCCTCTATCCTTAGTCATGCCCTCATATTCAAAGCTATGGAACTTATTCTGTGACACTTGCATACTATCATGGATTTAAGTTTGAGAATCCTGTTAACATATATGTTCATATAAATACATGACAGTATTTCTCATGGCCTGATCCTAAGTCTGTGGAGTTTAAGCAGTAAAGCATTTAACTGCATTTTTGTGCAGCGAGGGGAAATACATTTATTAAGTAGAATAGTTGCACAAAATTGTAAGGGCTGGTCTGCTTTCTGGGTTTCACAATCTACAGAGAGTTTGAGACCAATCCAAATCAGGGAGTTGCAAAACCTCCTTATTTTAATGTTTCTGTAACAACATGGATTGTTTCAATGAAACTGGTGGCCTTGATAAACAAAGCATTTTCACTCCTCCTCTGCACAGCTCACAAATAGCATGGCCCTTCCACAGCCTCCAGAGAAAGAGTGTTAACAAGTGTTTTCTTCATCTGGCACTTGAAGTCAGCCTGAACCAGGTCTGGGGAGTCTCCTGGTTACGAGACCCAGATTTCTCATTTGTCACTGAAAGGTTGTTTCTCCCTATGCAGCTGAGCCCCACATCCTGTTGACAGTCAGAATTAACCTTCATTTCACTAGGGCCCCCTCAGTGATTGAGGTCTGGGAACAAATCTTAATTTTTCCTTTAGTGACCTAACAGGTGAATGCAGTACCATGCAGGGGCCACTTAAAGAAAAGAGACTTGAGTAAGTGTTAAGCGTTGCTGTGTTGTGCTTCATTTATTGCAAGCTGTATTGAAATTCTTGCCGAACTTACTGCAGTGCACTAAATTAGTGATTTGGGGTTTTTGCTTTTCTCTCCAGAGGAATTTCAGGTTGTTCTTAGAGGAAGTGGCTTAACCCTTGGAGGCAAAACTGATGGCATTAGTTGTACCTATCAAGTGAACGGAACTACAATACGTAAGTATTCATGTTTGATATTATCTGCCTTGTTATTTCCCAGTATGTGATTTATTTTGCTTCCATTACCTCAATTAAAATCCAAAGAGAAAAGTATCAAAGTGGAGGAAAACAGGAAATGCACTGTTTTGTTACTTTACCTGCCACCTTGTCTTGGAGCATCTCTGCCTGCTCTCTCTGATGTACCAGAGGTATAGCCATTGTGCTGTTTGGTTCAGGGGCTTGGCAGGGCATGAACGCCCCTCTGTGACATGCAGTTAGTCCTCTTCATGAAGCTCCTGCAGCAGCTATGAATAAGGCCAAATCAGAACAGTTATTATTTTGTCCCTATGTCACTGGGGTGCTGTAGAAGGCAGAAAAGCTCTAAAAGTAATTGAGGAGTGCAGACTGTTTTCTTCTTGATCTCTGGTTGAGTAAGTATGCTCACAGGGAATGTAACTTCCAGCAAAAGATTCTGGACTTGGTCTTGTCTTGCTCAGTGCATTAACTCGCCCCAGGGCAGATGAAAAGTCATGCTGGAATTTGGGTTAGTGTCCTTGTGCTGCTCTGTTCCCTGAACTGGCACGAGGTAGGTGATGGTGAACAAAAAGCCATTAACAGAAACCTCTGCCGGTTTTTTTATACTAAGGAACCAAATTGAATGGCTAGTGTAAGTACATCCTATTTCTTGCTCTAACTAGTATCCTTTAGAAGGAAGCTGGACTAGAAAGAAAAAGTCCAACTCATTTTTTCCCTACCTGCTGTCGAATCTGTGTATTAGTCTGTCTTAAATTCCTCCCCAGTAACACATGCATTTCCAGTACATTTTCTTCCTCACTCTGGATATCAGATAGATTTGAACAGGCTGCCAATCTGTCCTGCCTGTTAAACATCTAACATAATTTTGAAGAAGAACAGTAATTGTGGATAAAGACAACCTGTGTAAAGAGATTCTGCTTGTTTCAATTTCCCTTTAGAAGCATTTGTCACCTTCATTTCCTATGTTAAACTACAGCTTGCTTACTTTAACTTGTTGCATAAATTAGCTTCAAAAAGAGCTATAGTTTGCAGTGGGGCAAAATGACTGCTGATTTATCATCACTCTGGACCTTGCTTACTTAGAGAAGTGGGGAAACAGTCTTACTCAGTTCCAGATGAATAGAAGTCATCTCACACTATCTAGGTTAAATAGCTGGGACATCAGATACCTGACCTGAAGATAATTCAAACTGAAATTTCAACTGAAGTGCCTGGTTTGCAAGTCGTCAGAACTCCTCAGTTCTATTCCTGCTTTGCTCCTGACTTGTTGGTTACCATGAACAGTCTCTTCTCTACACCCCAGTCTGTCTATTTGGGAAATAAAAGCAATAGCACACACGTTCTTTACATGAGTGCTTTGAGGCTCGCATCGACAAAGTTATATTTGTAGTGGCATCTGTACCATTCAGGATCTTCTGGTGGGGTGCTTTAAGGTACTGCTGGAGATAAGGACCTGTAGAACACAACTTAAGGAGGGATTTTGCCATCTTCCATAAGCATCACAACTGTAAACTTCCTCTGTCCTGCTGGTGGGTGCTATTGCCAAATTACAAGTATTACCATTATTTAATAATAGTGCTAGCAGCATATACCAAATAGGCTTTCAGTACTTAAAGATTGATAGGTTGCAGTGCTGTCTGACTTTGGGGCTGTGCTGTGTCACTGTGGTTGTACCCTAGGAACTGGGATTTTGATGTGCTTCATGCTACAAGCAAGGGACTCACTGTGGAGAGCGCCCAGAGGAAGCTGTCAAGGATGGGCTGAAATCCAGAGCACAGGCTGTAAGACAGGGAAGTTCACTGGGTTACACCTGCAGGAAAGGAAGAATGGCCAAAGTAATTGTGAAATCGGGGCTGCTGCAGGGCTGCAAATAGTAAGTTGGGCTGTCCCAGTCCACTGAAACAAGAGGCAACGTGCTTCACATTCTGCCACAGATCTGTTGGGAGGTATTAGGAGAATGGTTCTCACTGTGAACATTTCTCAGGCGTGGAACAGGCTACCTGGGCAGCCTTTTCCCAGTTTGGATGAGTGTCACTGAAGAATGCCTGAGGCATGCTGCTGTCTTTAAATGACCTTTTTAGATGTTTTCTCACTTGTATTTCCAGTATCTGAAGGGGGCCTATAGGGATGCTGGGGAGGGACTCTTCATTAGGGAGTGTAGTGACAGGACAAGGGGGAACAGGTTCAAACTGAAACAGGAGAGGTTTAGATTGGATCTAAGGAAGAAATTCTTTCCTGTGAGGGTGGTGAGGCACTGGAATGGGTTGGCCAGGGAGGTTGTGAGTGCTCCATCCCTGGCAGTGTTCAAGGCCAGTGTGGATGAAGCCTTGGGTGCCATGGTTTAGTGTGAGGTGTCCCTGCTTATGGCAGGGGGGTTGGAACTGGATGATGTTAAGGTCCTTTCCAACCCAAACTATTCTATGATTTCTCAAATTCTCTGACTTTTAAGTCTTCTATAGTTGTGCTGCACATGTACATGTGTTTTGCCATCACAAAAATAACTATTATTGGACAGAATGAAGCCCCAAGTACTTGCTAGCATCTGATGTGAGATTTTCCAACCAGATCTCTGTGCTGCCTTTTTTTCCCCCCCTTGGCTTCAAGAAAGGGTGCTCTAGGGCACACGAAGGGAGGGGAATAGCACACTGATGTATGTGTGCATGTTGCAGCATGAAAACACAATCTGTTGTATGGGATCTTGCCAGAGACCTGCTACCACGCACCCAGGTTCTCATTGTCGGCAGTGGACAACAGCAAATGTTTAGGGAGTAGCAGAGGTAGGAAATAGGGAAGTGTGATCCTTTCCCTTACAGGTAAGCTTGTTCTGTACAGCTTTGTGCTGGGCTCCTAGCACTTTTGTCTCAGAGCAAGGCTAGAAGAGAACAGTGGAACTGGGTTGAATGGACAAAAAGGTAAGAAGGGCAATTTAAGCAGTAGCAGGGGGAAGGAGATAGTCCCAAGAAAAGGAAAATTGTTCATGTGTCATTGCATTCTCCTCTACAAAATGCTGGCAGTCTCTCAGAAGAACCCTCACTATATGAGGGCATAACAGAGGGTATTGCATGAGAATGTACTTCCATGTCAGAGTTCCCCTGACTGATTTCAATGGGGCCAGCCTCAGAGCAAACCCTTATTTTGCCAGTTCTTCTGGTTTTAAAAGATGCATTTGGCATGTTTCTCTTTTTGCATTTATAAGGAACCATTACCAAATGCTGGAAAGGAAACCTGCCAAATGTAGCTGTGGGATAGAAAAATAATCTATGAAACATACCATTAAGACAAAAACATATGGCAATGTGCTAATCCCTCTTCCCCACCTCACAACTAGCCCCAAATCTAGGCCAAGCAGTCAGTGCAGAATATAGCATGTAAGAAAAGCTCATTTATGCTAACAGCTCCTCCTTCAGCTGGCCCTGCGCTCCTTGTCTGTCTGCCCATTCCTTAAATGCAGGACAGTCATCTCCATGTTTATCTGCTCTCACCCCTTAATGGAAATAGGCCATGCTTGCAGGGGCAGCTCTAGTACAGAAATTCACTGTCCTGCCATGGGGAAGTTCGGGAGGATGGTTCTGCGCACGGGAGCAGGTCTTTTCTCAGCTTACCAAATGTATGAAGTAAAAGAGCTTCCCCCTCTCCTCTTCACAGCTGCAGAAAGGGTGTGCTCTGCTGGGCACAGGGTTCCACTAGTAACTGCTGTCTAGTTTAAGAGGCTCTGCAAACAGCTAGCGGCTCAACTCGTGAAGAACACTGCCAAAATAGACATTCCAATCACAATAAAACAGTCCTTGACTATAGTGTGCAGGGTTGGAGCTCACTGGAAGCAAACTAGCATCCTCCAAATATTAGGGAGCCTCTTCAAAAAACCGGAAACCTAGGAAATGGTCTCTAGGAGGAGCGTGAGCTGACTTGAGTAAAATCAAGTAAGCGGCGTAACATGGGCTCACACTCACATCTAAAGCCAACTCTGGGTTTCTGTTCTCAAGGTTCAGCTACTGAAAAGCAGCAGCTTTATTCCCTGACTTGGCCCTGCTTGCTTGCAAGCTCCAGCCATTTCCAAACCAGTACTGAGAAGGGAAGAGACTTTACAGCATATGCACGCATCAGCTTCTCATTGAAGCAGCACGATGTACTAAGCCCACGTGATTGTTGATGGATTTGTTTGGTTTTTTCTCAGATGAAAGACCAAAAACCGTGGAATCTGATTTTTTGCTCTGCCCTGCACCGATCCTGTACAAAAGTGGCCAGTAAGTACTTGAATCAAACGTTACCCTCTCTTTTGCTAGAATTAGAGCCATTATTGTTGATGGTAATCATGGGGGGGTTTGGCTGAATGCAGCCTTTTGTTGGGTTTATGGGAGGTGGTTTGTTGTTGCATTTGTTTTTTCCTGATTCTCATGTTATTTCCCTGGTGTATTTAGCAGCTTTGGAGTGGGCTTTAAGTAGTCATCTGTGACCAAACTGATTTGGACAGTGTCTTAAAAATGAATATTCAACCAGTTTATTACACTGAAAAGGTCTGGCTTGTCATAAGTTTTATGCAGATTAGCTGTTTTAACAGAGCAGAATATACTCTCTTCTGGATAATCTTTAGGCTTATTGTTAAATAGATTACATTATCACTGACACTTACAAGCTATTATTAAAATTACGTGTCAAGATGTGTACCACTGCTTAACATGTAATGAGAACGTGAGGCACTGAAGTAATGTTGTAACAGCGCTGTGGCTAAACTGCAGCTCTAGCCTTATTCTAAGTGTCACTGGCCATGGCTGCACATTACTTCTGGCCCATTGAGAACTAATCCCTCCCTCCTCTTCTCAAATTCAGACATGCCCTGGGCTTTTAAGATCACTTCAACTTCATCATTCCAATTTGTGAAATCAGAAAAGCTGATGAGAAAATTGCAAGTTAGATCCTGGCCCTTTAGCAGAGCAAAGGCTTTAGGGGTGTTGACTTTGTCTGAGTTTTGCAACTAGCTCTTCTCAGAGTTATTTGGGATGAGCTTAATACTATTCCAGTGGGAAGCATAGTGAAGACACACACACAGAAGGCGTACACAGATTGCAGATGAAGGGCATGAGCTTTTCACACTGTTAAGTTTTTCCTCATACTCAAGTTGCCTTTTACATAGCTATGCAAAATGTCTATCTTGTCTTATGTGCAGTACTACTTTGTTAGACCCATGTGCTTTTGTATTAACCAGTGCGGTGGCACTCTTTTTGGTTGAGTTAAGCTGTATGTGGTTGTCTGGCAAGGGCACAAGAGAACTGTAACAAACTGCTGACTTAGCTGAAACACATCAGCACTATGTGCAGCTCTAACAGAACTCTTTTTGTCATTAGAACCATGTAAATCAGTCAGGTAAAGAACCCTTTCTCAGTGGGCTGACCTTGCAACTGAGGAACAGTAGCAAATTAGGCCCCCAGTATTAAGCACCGCAGGACCTGAAACTGTGGTTGGTTTTCCACACACTTTTATTTTGAGGGCATGTAAACAGCCTATGCTGCCAAATGAATATGAAACACATGGAATATTTGTATCGATGGAAGTTATATATTTATACAGATGCAATACTTGTGTAATGGAAGTTACTTGAACATGCTGCTTTTTTCTTACTCTGTGAAGAGCTTGTTTGGCCTGTAAGGCATTACTGAAATAGACTACTCACCATATTGCAATTGCAGTGTAGACCAAGCATGTGTCTTCTCAGCGGTGTTTGTGAGGAAGGATGCATAAACAATGCACATCAAGTTGTACAGGTTCACAGGAAAGGAAAACCCCACATCTGTTCAGAAGTTAGTATGTGAAATCCACTTCCCTTACCTGATACTGAAGTAGCTCCGGCTTTGACCTAGAGATAAACAGTTTGCTGTGCAGGAGACTGACAGCTATGAGAGATAAGTACTTAACTTGAACTCCTGACTTTCCATTGGCTCAGCTCAGACTATTGCTGGATAACTCCCAGTAATACCTCATGTAGTGGAGCTAACATTAGTCATTAATGTAGCAGCAACCATTCTGCTCTTTTTCTAGTGCTCTTTTTAGTGGAATTAAGAACAACACAACCAAAGTTGTTAGCTTTGTGACTTCTAAGGCTGCAACTTAGTTTCTGGGTAAAGACTCATTTAAGAGGTTTCATTCTATTTTTCTAATTGGAGGTACTTCTTGTTGACTGATCTGTTTGCAGTTTACACATACAGAACAGAAACCCATGTGGAATAGGTAAAATGCCCAAGATGCTGAGTTGGTAAACCCCTGGTCTCCTGCACATAGTTCACTGTGTATTTCTGCTTATTTTTCAGCTGCTGGCTGTGTTTAGTTCAGAGCTTCTAAAATGACAGCTGTAGATTTAACCAAGCGGTCTTTTCAAAACCCACTTTTTCACAGTACCATGTAGCAGATGGATGTGGTATCCTCAGGTTATGTGACAGTGTAACTATGCTGCTGGTGCCATTCTGGATACCTTCTCATTGAGCCGCTTCTCAAGTGCAAAATTACATAGGCTTCTTACAAACCCAGCCCTCTTTAAGAGACCCCTGATGAAGCTAACAGATGAGAACTACTTGGGAAACTCTTACATGAGCAACCTATGCATTATAAAACGTGTCAGAAAGTACTGAAATACTTTAGAAATACAAGTACCAGGTACACTCTGCAGAAGGAGCATGAGGAGACAAATGCAAGTTGAAGTGCTTTGCTTCATAGAATCATAGAATCATAGAATAGTTCGGGTTGGAAGGGACCTTAAGATCATCTACTTCCAACCTCCCTGCCATAAGCAGGGACACCTCACACTAAACCACGTCACCCAAGACTTCATCTACACTGGCCTTGAACACTGCCAGGGATGGAGCACTCACAACCTCCCTGGGTAACCCATTCCAGTGCCTCACCACCCTAACAGGAAAGAATTTCTTCCTTCGATTCAATCTAAACCTCCCCTGTTTAAGTTTGAACCCATTACCCCTTGTCCTGTCACTGCAGTCCCTAATGAAGAGCCCCTCCCCAGCATCCCTATAGGCCCCCTTCAGATACTGGAAGGCTGCTCTGAGGTCTCCACGCAGCCTTCTCTTCCCCAGGCTCAACAGCCCCAACTCTCTCAGCCTGTCTTCATATGGGAGATGCTCCAGTCCCTG
>NDXB01014416.1:0-18159 GCA_002631895.1 Agapornis roseicollis
AAGAAAGGGGGGTTGAGTGAGTGAACGAGATGCGTGGTTGGTTGGGTTTAAACCACGACACCAGGTTTCTTTTTCTTTCCAGCAGCACTTCCAAATACCTCCCAAGACTTCCATCCCCTGATTTCCTGGAGAATCCTTTCTTGATACCTCCACTAGCACTACTCCCTTCCACTCCCCCAAACACTACATTCTTGATTAACTGTTGGTATACAACAGTCAATAAATGTGCTTGCTGAATGACAGATGAAGGCTCAGAGCAACTACATCAGTTCATCTCATCAGCTAATCTCCCACTCAACAAATTTATTGCCACAATCACCTCCAATCAATCACTCCCAGTAACAAATGAAATAATATTATTATTGACAAAATATGGAACCACCCCAGCCTCTTGATCCTCTTGCTGTATTACTGCTTCTTGTGCTTTGTCAATGCCTCAGAAGTATACAGTTTGTTGATTCTTGATCATTTCAGGTCCGTAGTGTCAGTAAGGTACTTGAAACCCACAGCTATTGAGTAAATCATTGAACTAGCTGGGGGAAAACAAATTCACAGTGTGACAGAAAATTGCTAAACCAGAGAAAAAGCAGAAGAAAATAATGTACAGATTACATGGGATACTGATGTTGCAGTGAGTTGGGCAAGCAGACATGAGAATACATAGGTGAGAGAAGGAAGGCAGATGTGGGACAAATTGTACAGCTTTCCAGATGAAGAACAGAGAAACAGAAGTAAGCAAAGATGAAGGCACATGGCAGAAGACAGTAAATGAAAAACCAAAATAGACCACAAGAATTGCTACAGCCTAAAATGCTGTCATTATACCCAGCCAGGAAGCCCTAAAGCATCAGACAAAAGATCAAATCAACTGAACTAGGAAAAATCAACCAGAAAATTAATAATAATAATAAAAAAACCCAAAACAAAATAAAACAACAACAACAAAAACAAAACCAAAAACCTCAAACACCAAAACCTAATGAACAATATAAAGTCATGTAGGAGCCTACTGACACCAGTTTTGGGGAGAAATTTGCTAAAAACAGAATACAAAAAGAAGAGGTGTAGTATTTCTGGAGAGCAGATCTGGCTCAGCCTGCCTAAGCATCTGATTCTGCTGTGCAACACAACTGAGGTGCATTGCAATTGCCCATAGCCTCATGGAGATTATGCAGAAAATTTGCAGACTGCTGCAGCAGCAAGGAATTCACCTCCTAACTCAAACCTTAAAGAACCATATAGAACAATATCAGCATCTTAATTTTGATATTAAGTTGAAAAATTCTGCTCTGAAAAGCTTCCTTATGTCACCAGAGCAATAAACCATGCAAGTTGCTGTAAAAAATCCCTGAGCTCCAGTTCACAAAGCAATGTCTGAAGTAATTCAGTTCTGAACAGAAAATATCAGTCATTCTACCTGTTGTTTCAAACCCAGACCAAGTAAAGGGTTCAGAGCAATTATTCCACTTCCAGACAAAAGTTCTTCCTGAAGGAGAATATTTAATGCAGACCGTGAAGTGCTTGACTTCTATTGGGACATTTAGGAATTTGGTTGCAACAGTTTACCATAAAATGACTTTGAACAGTGCTAAGGAAAGCTATCTCACAGCCTTAAAGGAGCATTTAGCCTTTCCCTAAGAAGATCTTTTAAAATTAAAAACTACTGCCTGAAGAATGTTTAAATGACCACTTAATTAGATAGGAGATATCCACTGACAATATCCGACAGCACAGGGAAAAAAATATGTGCCTTTACAAAATCTGAAAAAATGAAATCTCTTGCATTACTGAGATCCAACAGATGACACATCCATGGCAGGAAATAGTGTAAGTGCAGGCTTGAATTATTTATGATTTTTAAGACAGTTTTAGAGAATACGGTGTTTCAGACTACAGTGAAATTCACAATTTAGTCTATGTTCTACCTGTAACAATTAAATGAAAAGTAACCTCCACATAAATATTTTTATATTAGTTTAGCTTTCTAAAATAAATAAAAAATAATCAAAATGCAAAAAAGGCCCCAAAACCCCAACAGTACTGCATTCAAATTTCACATCTTATTTTCATACAAATTAAGGTCCTGAATGCATTCTTCTGACTTAGTATGCAAAAGGAATAAGCTCTCTTGCACAGTCTCAAAACCCTCCAAATCTTCTGAGGTTGATTCAGGATTTTATCCTGCTCTTCTATTCTTATCAGAATAAAATAGAAGGAAAAGTACAATCCTTCATGAGAGTATCATTAAAAAAAAAAAAGGAAAACATAACAGTATTTTCAAAAAGGTAATACTTAAAAACAAATAAAATACAAAACAACTCCTGGACCCTCCTACTCTTGAATTTTATAATACATATGCTGTAAAATTATGGATCTGTGTGACCTTTCAAATGATGGCCAAATAACTTCTCAGAGCATCAAAGGTTTGTTGAGATCATCAAATACACAACCAATTTTCAGGAGAAAAGGAATAAGCACTTTCGAAGGTCAACAGTATATGGTGAGCAAGAATAAAGAATAGCAGGAAATGCCAGCTTCAGCTATCGACTATTAAGCTGCCACTTTACACTCCTCCTGCACCAGGGATATACTAGACTGGAACAGACAAGACTGTCTGGTCCCTGTTCCCTGCTACAGATAACCCAGCAGGGTAACACAGGAACATTAGTAAAGCAGATCTTTCTAAACCACAAGTGGTCAGCTTGTAACAGATTTCTAGAACATACCTTGCAGTTCCTTTTCTTTCAACTGCCCAGGAGGATACCATGCCCATGTGGGACAAGCTGATTCCTCTAGTGTATGGTATCCTGAACTGTCAGTAAGCTCCTTGAGTAACCCTTCTTAATCCTTCCTTGAGGGTTTTGCCAACTCACTTGCTACTCTGTGTGGTTCAGAGGAAAGAGAAGAATGTCCCAACCTGTGCCACTATTGGCAACAGAGGGCAGAAACCCTGCCAGTGCCTTCCAGGTTAGAGCAATGGGCAGAACTGGGAGGCACATTTACGAGTTAGTACAGAAAGCAGACCAGAACAAGCAAGCTCCTTCTCACTATTCTGCAATAAGCTATACTGTAGTATTCTGTTCCTACAAGTAACTAGAGAGGGCGAAATTGAAGAAAACGTATTTACCCTCATTTTTCTGGGAAGATAGAAATTCACTAGCAATGATCACAAATTCCAAGGCCTTCAGAGCACTCCAATACCATAAACAACTTGGGTTCTTAGGACTCTTGGGACATGTGTTGAAATGTTCCATTAATCTATGTACAATATCTTAAAAAATATTAATAAGGAAAAGTGTTACACAATTTTGATTTTCTGTTTTGAACTGGTCTCTTTGGATCTGTAGATACTTTAATCTGAAATTAAAGTATCCGCAACTTCTCTTCTAACTGAAAGCAATAGAAATCCTATGCGCTATTCTACATTGTAAATTAATGTGAAACAAAATGAAACAATAAGCCTCCAAAACCTTCTGTGATAAGAAGCTTCATCTTTTCTAGTCTTTCTTTTTAAGAGACACTGAAAAAAAAAAAATCATAATTACTCCCAACTGTTTAAAATTTTCATCATCTTCTACAAAAATTCTCTGTTCCATTTGGCACAATGGAAGTGCAGAAGAAAAGAGACCTCATTTAATGCACCCCTTGGTTTAGGCAGATGGGAGAGTGCTTAGTACCATTTCAGTCCTAATCTCACTTGTTTCTGCAGAACAGATGCAATATGTAATTTCCCATAGATGATGACATCTGAGATAATTCAAAAATCATTGATAAAATGAAATTATATCGAGCTACAGACAGCCATCTGCCATGATTTCAAGGATTCACCTGATAGTCACTTTTAACATGATTTGAACTTCAGGATACAGAGGATTTTGGGTGGATACATGGGATGTGTGTACAAGGATACATGGGTGTATGTACAAGGAGTGGCATGTAAAACTGTATTTCTCAGGGAACCACAAATGTGTATTGTTCTGTTGTTGGAAGTTTAGACACTCAGAGAGATCTACCATGTTACGCGTAACTCATACTAGAGTACGTGTGTCCAGATGCCCAAGGAAAGAGACAGTAACTATTCCAACTTAATCTACCACCAATCAACCAAAAAATGGTATGACAGAAGCTTTGCTTGACCTGTGACTGTACTTATAGCAATATCAGCCAAAAGAACAAAGGAATTTAAAACTGAAAGGCAGCTTTATTTCAGCAGGAACTATAATAGGTAACTTTTAAAAAGAGAACAGCAAACCCTCAAACATTATGGTGAATGATTTCTCCTTATCTTTATCTTGACCCATGAGCCTTTCATTATATCTTCTCTCTCCCATCCAGTTGAAGGTGGCAGTGATAAAACAGTTTTGGTGGGCACCTGGTGTCAAGCCAGGGTCAACACACCAAAGAGATGCTGACATTCAGAGTGATTTGCCCATTATTACAGAGAAAACCTATGACTGAATACAGACCTGAGCCCAGCTACCCCGATCCAGTGCAGAACCTGGTGGTGAAGGTATGCCATGTAGATGCTCATGTACCCAAGAGTTGGGCCACTGAGGAAAACCAGAACAACCAACAAGTGGATAAAGCTGCTAAGATTGAAGTGGCTCAGATGGACTTAGATTGGCAACATAAAGGTGAATTATTTTTGGCCCAGTGGGCCCATGACACCTCAGGCCATCAGGGAAGAGATGCAACATACAGATGGGCCTGTGATGGAGGGGTGGACTTAATAAGCACTATTGCCCAGGTTATTCACGAGTGTGAAACATGCGCTGCAATTAAACAAGCCAAACATTTAAAGCCTCTTTGGTATGGACGACAATGGCTGAAGTACAAATATGGGGAGGCCTGGCAGATTGACTACATCACACTGCCACCAACCTGCCAAGGCAAGCGCCATGTGCTTACCATTGTGGAAACAACCACTGGATGGCTGGAAACATACGCTGTGCCCCACGCCACTGCCCGGAACACTATCCTGGGCCTTGAGAGACAGATCTTGTGGCGACACGGAACGCCAGAGAGAATTGAATCAGACAATGGGACTCACTTCCGGAATAACCTTATAGACACTTGGGCCAAAGAGCATGGCATTGAATGGGTATATCACATCCCCTACCATATACCAACCTCTGGGAAAATTGAACGGTACAATGGGCTGTTAAAAATTACACTGAGAGCAATGGGTGGGGGAACTTTCAAGCATTAGGATACACATTTACCAAAAGACACCTGGTTGGTCAACACCAGAGGGTCTGCCAACAGATCTGCCTAGTCAGAACTTTAACATATTGTAGAGGGAGACAAAGTTTCTGTGGTGCACATGAAGAATTTGCCGGGGAAGACAGTCTGGGTCATTCCTGCTTCAGGTAAAGGCAAACCCACTCATGGGATTGCTTTTGCTCAGGGACCCAGAATATACTTGGTGGGTAATGTGGGAAGATGGGGAAGTCTGTTGTGTACCTCAAGGGCATTTGATTTTAGGGGAAAACAGCCAATGGACTCAATTGTATGCTGTTGCTTGCTATGTAGTACTTTTATAGCTCACCAACTAGATGTCTTCAGGTCACCAGCAACTGGCCCTGACTTCCCTCCGACCATCATCCCAACAAAGAATGAACTTTGACAAAAACAGATGAGCCCAGCAGTGACAAGTTCCACAGTGTCATCAGCAAGCAACAATCCAACACTGCACATAGCCTCTCCTGCTCTGAATGATTGTTACAAGGGATGGAATCTGACATCATGAACTGGATGAAGTCAGCAGCTTTATAGGGATTGGTCCATGCACTAAGGAATGATATCTCCCTCTTTGTGTGTGTGTATGTGTGTATATATATATATATATGAGACAAAAGCAATGGTATATCAAAAAATGTGGGATCTGAGCATGACGTGAATGGTATGGAATAAGGGGTGGATACTGTCTTGTGTTCAGCAGTAGCAGTCATTTTTCTCCTTCTTAGTAGCTGGTGCAGTGCTGTGGTTTTGACTTCCAGCCTGGGAACAGCACTGATAACACCAATATTTATAATTGCTAATTCATGTTTACTCTGACCAAGGACTTCCTTGAGTCTCATGTTCTGCCAGGGAGAAGGGGAAGCTGGAAGGAAGCAGAGACAGGACACCTGACCCAAACTAGCCAAAGAGGTATTCCATACCACAGCACATCATGCACAGTATATAAACTGGGGGCAGTTAACTGGAAGGGTTAGATCACTGCCCGGGTTGGCTGAGTATTGGTCAGTGGGTGGTGAGCAGTTGTATTCTCTCCCCTTGTTATTTCTCGTATCACCATTATTATTGGTGGTAGCAGCAGTGATTTGTGTTATACCTTAGTTACTGGACTACTCTTATGTGTCAACCCATGAGAGTTACATTCTTTCGATTCTCCTCCTCATCCCTCCAGGACCAGGGGGAGGAAGAGTGGGGAGTGAGCGAGCAGCTGCATGGTTCTGGGTTGCTGGCTGGGCTTAAACCACAACACCCTGCATGGAACAACAAACTGATAGGAAATGCCTTGTGACACAAACCTCTCAAACAGAAACATTCAACAGTTTGTACTGTTTAAGTAGAAAAAAACATAGATTTTCTGGCTGACAGATCTGCTAAGAATCCCTTTTGCCTACTACATTTTCCTTTGTACTCAACAACTTCCAACGCAGAGGATTCACCAGATTGCCAGGACTGCAGCACAGCCTACGTAGTCACCAACACAATTTCCAATACAAATACAGTCAGGAAGGATATATTATCAGCACTGAATGACCATGCCCAGTTTTCTGTATTTATACCTCTGTAAAGTAGTTGAAAAATTGAATCTTACAAAATAGTTCACAGCTGTGAAATGTTTTTTCATGGGAGTTTTGTCTCTTGTTCTTATTCAAAAGTTATAGGATGATGAACTTTCACATTTTCTAGGTACTTGTATGTGGAGAAGCATCTGACTAGGAGCTTGCAGACAGAAAAGAATGACAAGATGCAATGGCCAGAAAGTAGTGCTAGAAACACTAAAAGTATTGTAGGTTTGTTTGTTTGTTTGTTGTTTGTTTGTTTTACCCAGGGGGTAATAGAATTACCAACTGGAATCACTCAACAAAAAGCACAGAGGACTCCCAGTGAACTGAAAGTCTTTAAACTTAGAATTTACATTTCCCTAGAACCCTTCTTTGGTTTGTCTTTTGGGCTCAGTGTGGAACTGGATTAAAAAAAAACAACTGTTAATCACAAAGCTTGTTCTATGTATTTTACAAGAAACATACTTTTATGTTATCTGGGAAGCATTCAGTGGTTATGAAATTATGGAATTAATAAATTGTTAAGGTGATCTGCCTGAAATGTACTTAC
The DNA here is from genome assembly GCA_002631895.1 of Agapornis roseicollis. NCBI lineage: Eukaryota > Metazoa > Chordata > Aves > Psittaciformes > Psittacidae > Agapornis > Agapornis roseicollis. The sequence continues at coordinate 7,348 of NDXB01014416.1, forward strand.
ACTGTTAACAGAAATGAGGACTGAAATGCATCATTTTAAGCCTCTGCTAAATTTCTTTGGTAATCTCAGTAAAAGAGAACTACTTTTCCACTACGCACAAGCTCTCAGATTTGGGGATGTAACACAAACAATATCAAAAGCTACTAGAAGTAGTACTCCAGCCCATTTGTTCCTTCAGGAATGCAACAAAAAACAATTTTTAAAACAGCTTTAACTTCATTGTAGATAATAAATATTTACACTGCTCAATTTTAATTTTGCATCAGTTCAGCACATACTAAAACCAAACATCCAAACCCATAGTTATGTAAAACGTCCATAGCAGTATTACAACACTGAATTTCATTACAGGGAGCAAGCAAACACTGAATGACATTAATTCCTTTATATGGGGTCTCAGTTTCAGACCTGATCACAATTAGAAGCTTGTGCACATCCTATCAGTTTTGCTGAGCACAGTTTGTGATGTCAAGATGGCTGATACCATTAGACATGACCCATCCTCAGTGTCAAGCAGTTTGAAAAGATTGCTTGTTGGTGCATGGAATAATTCTTCAGCACAGCACATATCCCATACACTCCATGTCATTACCAGCTTTTTCTTCCCTTATTTGTACTTGTAATTTGTAAAAACAACAACAGCAAAAAATTTAAAAATTCACCTTTTCAAAAAAACCAAATAGTTAATTTAAGGAAGACTGAAAGATGGCTACCACCACCAGGACTATATAAGTTATAAAATATGATACACTGTGAATTTACCTTCACTTCAATGGTTGTCATAATCTTTAGTGAGATTCAGAACAGAATGCTACCCAGAACTTGTTATTTTTTTGTGAAACATTGTGAAACTGGGAATATCTCCAACTGAAACCACTGCAGGAGCTCTACCAATGATGCAGAAATTCCAGTACTGCCACCATGATTTCTGCTCCCTGACACTGGCAGTGTGTTAAAGCACATGGCTAAGCTCCCAAATTCCACTCATAATCAGGTGTTTTGAAGGCATTCTAATCTATGCAGCTAGTTCCTTGTTAAATTGCCATCCCAGACTTGAGGGGAAGTAGAAATAAACTCCAGTCCCCCATGGCACACACTGCTGTCTTCCACTCCAGCTCAATGTGCCCTCTTAAAGACCTCAAAACTCTCAGGTAGGCCCAGATGTAACCTACATTCCAGCTTTTAAATAAGATTAGTCCATCAGCCCCTGAGATTCTGTTAAGTTCTATTTTAACGTTTGATAAGCCTAAAATGCTTCTTATTGTGGAAAACAAGTAAACATCCAAAGATTAGGTAAACTTCTTTGTGAATATTCTTTGAGGCAGCAAGGTTTCTTGAAAGACCAGGAACCTAAAACATTGCTTTTACGTGCAAGCAATTTAAATGGAATCTTCACATAGATTGAGTGGCCTTTCCTGTTGATAGATAGTACTAAATAGAGGCCATCATACTAAATGCTTCATGACCTTCAAATACTACATTAAATGACCAAGAAAAACAAGAAGATGTAAATTTCTGTTACAGCTGCAATTGCTTTCAATCATTTATTATTATAATGCTGCATGAGTGCAGACAAAGTCAGCCTACTTCTGGCTTGTTTTTGAACCACTGGGCCAGAGACTATCTTGTAAACATCCTTAATTCAAGCAAATGACCCTGCTCCTTGATTAAGTTGCAGCACACAGAGAAGTTCCCAATTTCACAGTACTTTCAGAAGTACAGTTTCAGTGTAATTCAGTGCTTTCTCATGTCTACAGTGAAAATGTCTTCCCATCATGCACAAGATCATTGCGCTTTTATGCCTTCCTTTCATACCCTAACTTAGGAGTATCCAAAACTAGCAGTGTTTTATCATTTTTGGAATAAGCCCTGTAAGAACTTATAAATGAGCACTTGAAGAATTCATGTACTTCTCTGCCCATTTAATTATATCTCCAAGCTAAAAAGGCTGCCTCTGTAAACATATATTTTGCAATACTGATGTATAAATGTTTAAATAGCTACTGCAGTTCAAAAATGCTTGCAAGAATTTCAATCTACAGCTTCAGAGACGAGCAGATAGGAACAGTAACTTCACACATTTTACAATATTCTGGATAGTAAACAAGATCATTCACATACAGTTTGTGCATGAAAGTTGTATTTCAGTCTTCATGGAATAGGAGAAGCATTTTAAGATGTCAGATTCTAATTAAAAAGTAAAATGTACCTTCCTTTGTCTTCATTTCCTGGCAGATGTCACAAGATTAAGTGGACCAGGATAGTGCTTCAGATTCAAACAATTACAACATTTTTCCTTAGTGCTTTTCCTAAACATCTGCTATCTAGCCTGGGGCAAAGGAAGGCATTTAAAGATATGTTGCAGCATTAACAAACGCAACACCAAGGCTTAGGACAAAATTGCCAAATTCAAACATCTCTAGAATTGGATAATGGATTTAGCTCAGGGCCCATCTCTTCCAATTTTAAAATCTAAAATACAGTTTTCAAATACTTAACTAGGTGGTATGGTATACTGAAAATTGCCTACATATGATAGTTTTAAAATCAAAGTAAAATACTGACTAGGAGTAGGAATTTTAATGACTTAAGAGGAGAGTTCCCAGTACCATTGGCACTGACTAGCCTTAAAGGAAGTTGTTGTTATATGCCATATAAGTTACAGTTGAAATAACTTCAGGAAGAGGTAGCTCTTTATGTAGCACATGTTGTACAAACCATTTTTTAAAGCTTCTACTTTGATCAATACTGAGTATATATATATATATCCACATATACTTAATTGTTTGTACCTTATCTTTACCTCTAGGATTGCTACTTAAAACCTGAAAAATTAACCAGCAATTTCCAAAACAAATATTCAGAACTCAATAGAGATTAAAAAAAGGTGGACTGCAGTTTGATTTTACCCTATTCTTTCAATTTCTCCAAGAAGGTGAGCATACATATAATATAGCATGTATAAGGCATTACCTTCTCTCATTTCTTCAGACCTTCTTTGGAGGTTTCTCTCTCAGCTGGGGCCAATCAGACTTCAATGAAGCAACATATTTCATACAGGCCAAAGATCTGGCTTTCACCTTCTTTCCTAAACCTTTCATACCTTGTTTTTCCTCACTGGTGGATACTACATCTTTTGGTCAAAATACATATTTAAACATTTTTTTGTCTTTTTGACAATATTTACATCCTGTACCTACATGAACATCTATTCAATCCCACTCCTCTCATGATTGCTTTGCCCAAGGCAACACCTAACCCTAAATTGCCTAAGGTTCCAAGACACCTGCAGAACCAGCCAACCAGCATTTACCTCCACTGCTGAGGGAGAGCAGCAGTGTGTTTGGGACAGAAAAGAAGAATTGCCAAGTATAGAAGAAAGTTCCCCAAACCAGCAATTTCCTCCCAGCTCAATAGCATGGGAGAGGGGTTCAGGATCAGCTGCAGCTACTTGGCCCCTAACAAGGGATAAAGAAGAAACCCTCAGAGTTGCTCAGTCTCCTTAATCACTTGCAATTGCTTGCTAATGGACATAAGCAGTACGGGAAACACGTTGTAAGAACTAAAATTAGCTAATGTGATTCTGTCTACCTGCTGGGAAATGGCCTAACAAAGAATGTGACACTTGAGCATAATCACTTTTCACAGAGCTAATGGCTGGCTTCCAGACCTCACAACCATAGCACAGCTGCTCTGTGTTCATTTGCTCTTCTACAGATGTTTCCACAAAAGCATGCTGAAATTAGAATGAAACATTAGTGACCTTTCTTCCAACTGCTTTTGCAATCATTGCCCGTCAGTTAATCTCCTTTCATTTATAGTCTTCCTACATGTATGTATCAGGCACCATGAACTGCACCAACTGCTAAATACACAATTGGCATTTTGGGTTCCTTCCTGTCCTGAGGTTTGTACTGTCATAAGTTCAGCATGTAGTGATGGAAAAATAGTAGCCATGCAAGTAATCCTGTGTTTCCTCACTGAAGAGTGCTATTGGCATTCTAAATTAATTTCCTCACATCTCTAATTTGAATCAGTTGACATCTGAATTATTATCAAAGTAGCCAAGTACATGTGTCTTAGGATCTTTTATTCTTTCTTTTCCAGAAAGCTAGTATTACATGGTTCTCCTGTCTCTGCTTAGTAACATACTGGATGAATCTCAAAAACACAGAGTAGGAATTTCACTAAAATGTACTCAGGCTTATTCTGATCTCAGGACTTCCAATAGTAATGGAAAGTTTCAAACTAAAATTATTATGGTCATTGAAGAACAAAACTATTTCAACTATTTTTGTCCCAACTCATTCCAAGTACAAAAGGTACACTTGTAGGAGATCTGTGGTTCTCTTGTGCTGTGCAGAGGAGTTATGGGATCAATAACATCACACAATGCAGAAGAGACTCACTGCTAGGAATTTATTTGACATGACCCCACTATTGCATTTCATGGGTCACATTAAGCCCTGCAACTTTGATTGCTGCATATGCAATACATTGCTATATCATCACTGCATTTTCTATTCCACCTGGAGCCTGAGCCTGTGTTTAGGCCAGTGTAACAGCCACAGAAACTCTCTTTCCTGAAAAGCCTCTACATATAAATGAATAAACAGCAGACAGATTTCCCCCAGCACGGCATTTCTCAGTGTGACAGAGGACTGTTGGCAGGTGTTCCTTCAGTTTGGAGGAATAAGATCAATTAGTCCTCCAAAAAGTGGTGCTCCTCCAGATGATGGACGTTTTGGTACTGTGGAAGATATCAGTGCAAGTTACAATGCAGCATTTCAACAAAGCACAGAGTATTTAACAGTCAGTGGAGAAATGAAAACAGGCACCTTCCATTTCCATTTATCAAAGCACGTGCAGTTCCCATTTCATGACAGATGAAGCAATAAATATCGAGGCAAAAAATTCATCTGTATCCAGCTTATTTTAATAAATAAAATGTAAAAAAATATCATGGCAGGTATGTGAGTTCTGACAACTGTTTTTTATTGTTGTTTATCACCATTCATTTCCTCAACTGAAATCTAAAGATAGCCTTGGAAATCACAAACTTGCAGTGATAATTTGCATGCCACAATTCTAAGATTTCCTTTCAGGACATTTAATGACATGATACAGGAAAACAAATGCTTGCCATAACAGCAGATTGCTGAAGACACATAGCTGGTCTGCCTCGTTGCTTGAGAAGGGAGAAAAAGATCCATGTTAAAGCCAGGTTATTTCTTGCCTCAAAAGGCAGTGAGTCCAAGGGTGTACAGCTTGGGCTCATGGTAAACAAATCCTAAAAGTGATAGACAGTATCTTGGTACCATTTTCAGAAACCTACGGTTCTCAGTGACAGGCAGCTGTGATATATATTGGGCTCTGCAAGAAAACTTTATGTACATGTGTCCATCACAGCATCTCCATATTCATTCTGAATGAAAGGGCTAGTAGGTCAGATTTTTACACTGACACCTTTGAGCCTGTATCTACTGTTTCAATTTTACATGTATTTACAAGCATTTGGTCAAGTGTTTAAAGGTGATGAGAGTTAGCTGCCAGTGAGAATAGAAAGACTGCACATGCATATACCAGCCTAAGGAAGCAGAAGTTAGAAAAAAAATAAAATGCTGTTCTGAGAGATGTGTGCTTTTTGACTGAATTGTGTCTGATCTAATTTTACATATTAGCAGTGCACACAAAAGAGGTGCATTAACTTATGAACAAACTCTGCTAGCTATCTCTGGGTAGGGAACAAACTTACATTTTCAGCTGTGGCTTGGACCTACGGAAGAGCTTTTGTGGTGGCCGTGGGTGCCACATAACAGCTACAGTGTGTAATAAAAACACATCAAGCTGTTCCTTCAGCCACTGATGACACAGTCACCAGTTATGCTATAACCCATAGGCATTAACAGATAACAAAGTCTTTCAGTTTTAATGTAGTTCATTTATCTTGCACTCAAGGGCCTAATTTTGTTGGGGTGTAACTAAAGGCCCATTCCAAAGTCTCTCATAAACACTGGGCAGTTTTTGGTGACACCAAAGGGCCTTGGATTTGTCTTTCAGTGAAGAAGTTTAAACTTCCTAAAACAACACTGGTATTATTCCCAGGGACTTCCATGTTGCATAAATCCATGTTGCATAAATTCTTTCTCAATTTCGTCTGAGATAATTTCATATGGCAATGGACAATAGTGCATTTTCAAGGAAAGTTAGATTCCTGTTGCATCTACAAAGTTTTAGTGAGGGGTAGTGCAAAAGGAGGGGAAAGAGGTGAAAGAAGCAGATATATTTTTGGTAGGGGAATCAGATGAAGAGAAAAAATGTCAGGCTTCATGAGATGTGAATGGAAAAGACTACTATCTGTAGATCGAGTGGCACAAATACTACAAAGGAATTAAATACATTGGGATTTTTCTTTATCTTAAAACTTACTTTGTACATTACTATCAGAATTATTTCCTATTAGGACAGAAAACAGCAGCAACAAAGATTAGCACCGTCCCCATTTAAATTTCAAGAGCTTCTTAAGAGACAGTTTTGAAGGGGCAATGACTACCAAATGAAATGCTCTCTTTCTAAATAGGCAATAAAAACTGCATTAGCTTATTAAATAAATAGCTCTCCCTTCATTAACCAGTGGAGAAATTGCTACTCAGGCAAGCAAAATCAGTTCAGGCAAGTAAGGACAGCCTCCATTTGTTCAGTTTTTCTCTAGGACAATGTAGTGTTTCTCCCCACAAATATCAAGGCAGGTCCCTTCATAAAATGTCTAAACATTTAGAATCATAGAATAGTTAGGGTTGGAAAGGACCTTAAGATCATCAAGTTCCAACCCCCCTGCCATAACCAGGGACACCTCACATTAAACCATGTCACCCAAGGCTTCGTCCAACCTGGCCTTGAACACTGCTAGGGATGGAACATTCACAACTTCCTTGGGTAACCCATTCCAGTGCCTCACCATTCTAACAGGAAAGAATTTCTTCTTTATATCCAATCTAAACCTCTCCTGTTTAAGTTTGAACCCGTTACCCCTTGTCCTGTCACTACAGTCCCTAATGAAGGGTCCCTCCCCAGCATCCCTATAGGCCCCCTTCACATACTGGAAGGCTGCAAGGAGGTCTCCAAGCAGCCTTCTCTTCTCCAGGCTGAACAGCCCCAACTTTCTCAGCCTGTCTTTGTATGGGAAATGCTCCAGTCCCCTGATCATCCTCGTGGCCCTCCTCTGGACTTTTTCCAACAGCTCCATGTCATTTTGATGTTGAGGACACCAGAACTGCACACAATACTCCAGGTGAGGTCTCACGGGAGCAGAGTAGAAGAGCAGGATCACCTCCTTCAACCTGCTGGTCACACTCCTTTTGATGCAGCCCAGGATATGGTTGGCTTTCTGGGCTGCAAGCGTACACTGCAGCTGGCTCATGTTCATGTTCTCATCAACCACCACCCCCAAGTCCTTCTCTGCAGGGCTGCTCTGAATCTCTTCTCTGCCCAACCTGTAGCTGTGCCTGGGATTGTTTCAACGCAGGTGTAGGACCTTGCACTTGGCATGGTTAAACTTCATGAGGTTGGCATCAGCCCAGCTCACAAGAGTGTCAAGGTCCCTCTGGATGGCATTCCTTCCAGGAATAGTCCAGGTAGATGACATCAACTGTTCTACCCCTGTCCATCAGTTCTGTAGACCCATCATAGAAGGCCACCAAATTGGTCAGGCAGGATTTCTCCCTAGTGAAGCCATGCTGGCTGCCACCAAGTACCTTGTTGTTTTTCATGTGCCTTAGCATGCCTTCCAGGAGAATCTGCTCCAAGATTTTGGCAGGCACAGAGGTGAGACTGACTGGTCTGTAATTCCTCAGGTCATCCATTTTCCCCTTCTTGAAAAGGGGGGTTATATTTCCCCTTTTCCAGTCGCTGGGAACTTCCCCTGATTGCCATGGTTTTTCAAATATGTTGGCCAGTGGCTTAGCAACTTCACTCGCCAGCTCCTTCAGGACCCACGGATGGNTTGCCATGGTAAATATGTTGGCCAGTGGCTTAGCAACTTCACTCGCCAGCTCCTTCAGGACCCACGGATGGATTTCATCTGGTCCCATGGACTTGTGCACGTTCAGGTTTTTAAGATGGTCTCGAGCCAGATCCTCTCCTACAGTGGGCCCAAGGTCCTCACAGTCCTTGCCTCTATCTTCCAAGACTTGGGTGATGCGGTCAGAACCTTTGCCATTGAAGACCAAGGCAAAGAAGTCATTCAGAACCTCAGCCTTCTCCAAATCCTGCATAGCCAGTTCTCCTGATAGCTTCCAGAGGGGGCCTAAGTTGTCCCTGGTCTGTCTTGTATTCACAATGTACCTGCAGAATCCCTTCTTGTTATCCTTAACATCCCTTGCTAAGTTTAATTCTAACTGGGCCTTAGCTTTCCTTACGTGGTCCCTAGCTTCCCGGACAACATCCCTGTATTGATCCCAGGCCGCCTGTCCTTGCTTCCACCTTTTATAAGCCTCTTTTTTCCTTCAAATTTTTCTCTAACCCTTTTCAAATTTTCCCTAACCCTTATCCATCCATGGAGGTCTCCTGGCCCCCCTGCTGCACTTTCTTCAGTTCAGAATTACAAATCCAGTTATTTATGGAAACATCCTGCACAAAAAGATCAGTTTCTAACAGACTGGGACTGTGCTTCAGCAGCTTGTAATTATCATTTTTTTAAACCTTCCCCCACCAGTAAAATGATTCCCTTGAAGGTCTTTCCCAAATAGGAGTCTTCATTAGAAAGGAGAAAACACATACATATTAATTCTTAAATAGATTGACTTAAAAAAAGGTATGACTGCACCATTTAATCTTGTAAATAAGAAAGTAAAAATAGGGAACTGTTTGGTTTTGTTATAGACTGCTTGTTTCAGAGATATTCAGAATAATCTCATAAAAAATTCCTAATTTATCTATTCTGTACTGCTCAAAGTGGACCTATTTCTACTTTTCTGACCACCTATATTTACCCAAGACCTCACATCTTCTCTTTTGTTTTGTTTTGGTTTGGTTTGTTGGTTTTTTTTTTTTGGTGTTCAGTGAGGGTTTTATTTTTTCTCTTATAACAGAGAAAGCTGGAGAAACCTACATCCATGGTGCCTTGGGCTTTTTTAGGGGCTTTCCTATTGGTTATTTGGCTAAACAGTAGTTTCTCTTTAGCAAATAATATTTCATAATAAAGTAGAAACTCACGTAATACTGCACTGATATTAACAGTTCCTTATTGGGGTTGCTCTGAAATACTGGTATGCAGACTTCAAACAGGTTTCACAGAATCACAGTTTGGTTTGATTTCCACCCCCCATGCCATGGGAAGAGACACCTTCCACTAGACCAGGTTGGTCAAAGCCCCATCCCACCTGGATGGATATGATATTTACAGATGTTTAATTCAACTCATTGAGTCTCTTTTGCTAAGACAGCTATCTCAGGCTTTTATGCCTTGCAAAGTAATTCATGTGGCATTATTTTGTGGTAAAACTGAAAAAAAAAGAAAGATAAAACCACTACCTGTTCATTACCAAAAGGAGCAAAGGAAATTCCAAAACTAAGAGCCTAACAAAATGGGAGATAATAAATGTAAATGTATGTATGCCCGTCTTCCTCACTGCTGAACCAATTCAAGGAGGAATTCAAATACTTTTACTGTAGAGTGCCTTACAGCACAGGTTTTTATCACTACTGGTCAGAGAGCATGCTGCTCAGTAAAGTGCTGGTTCATATGCTGCTCTACAAAAAGACAGGATAAGTACAGGGACCATTCTGCAAACATAAAGGACGGACTAGGACAGAAGGGAAATAGGACAGGCAGACAGAACCGTGCCAGAGAAGAATTCAATTACTGACTTTGAAGGGAAGACTTTCTAGCAGAACATAAAAATTCAGGAGGAGTCACACAAATTATCTCTCACAAAGTCATGAGGCAGAAAAAAATGAATGTGTAAGTGCTACAAAAAAGCTCTTCATAAAAAAACCCAAAACAAAACGAAACTTAAACCAACCCACCAAACCAACCAATCAACCCACATTTACAGAAATGACAGTGACCAAATAAGAGTCATTACAAAGGTAGTAGGACTGAAGATAAAGGATGTGCCTTAAGGCTTTCATGATTAGGTTTTAGTCTCCTGTCAACATGGACTCTATTTTAACCTTTGCACAACCAAAAGGAAATAAAGTTTTTTCAGGGTTAACACTGCATGTAAAATAGCCAGTTGATTCTGCTCATTCTGTATTATACCTAAAATTAAAGCCACGGTTTATAGAGAAGTCAGAGTTAATAGGGATGAGATATTTGAGTGTTGCCATAGAAGCATATTTCACTTGCTTTTCTGACATAACGCACATGTAGACCTGTCTAGCTAATGGCAGAGGTGAGCATGTGTGTGTAGTTCCTTAGTGATAATTAAAGTACAAAGGCCACTAATTACAGAGAACTTGGTGGCACATAATAGAAACAGGAACACAGCACAGGCCTAATGAATTCTTCCATTCAGCTGTGAAATATTTAATCCACTGTCCAACAGCAGGTATAAGGAAGGAACTTGGCTGTATTTTAAGATATGATGGAGATTCCATAGAGGAAACCCCAATGCAATTTCAGGCAGACGAATTCCAAATTCACATTTGTTCAGTTGTCTCTTTTCTAGCACATTCTCATTAAGTTCTTACCAACAACTCTTGGTTCTAAAAAACTGCCTAACAATCAAGAAATTAGAAAATGCATTTTTACCACCTTTTTTTTTCTTTTTTTTTTTTTTTTTTTTTAATTTTTTTTTTTGTGTTGGAGCA
>NDXB01014416.1:18254-31545 GCA_002631895.1 Agapornis roseicollis
TTTTTTTTTTTTCTTTTTTTAAATTTTCTGTTTGGGTAGGAGCAGGGCTGCTTTATGTTCAAACTCCAATCACATTTCGTATGTTGATGAGCAGCCAGTATTTGCCAATATTTTCCTTGCTCTGAGTAGTTAATGTGTTAGTTTTTTGTGGCTCAAAACAATTATATTTTTTCTCACATTCATGATTTTCTTTGGCTTAGTCATGCCTATATTAACTTCATGGAAAAGGAAACATTCAACTTCATCTCATCTTGGGTGGAAACAAGAGAATGAAACAGAAGCAGCAGGGCAGCAAAGCAGAATAACATTAAGGTGGCTCTAGATTGGCTTTTCTGCAGTAACCCCAAATACTGGTAACGCTGCCTGGACACTAGCAAAGTCTGGGCATCCTGATACTGCTTCTCTGTTGAGCAAAGTTGCAAGTCAGAAAGGAGAATGACGCAAGATCAGCTTCAAGAAACTGGTCTCTGTGTGCATCATGTAGGCTGTTCTGGCCAGGGGTTTTAACAGTCTATTCAGAGAAATCTTAGAAGGAATGGTAACATGCAAATAAAATACATTATTTTATTTGACTTCATTTAAAAAATTACAGGAAAACTCAAGAATTAGCTTTTGCTTTGTGGAATAGGATGGGTTGGGTTTTCTCTCTAGACCCTGCAGTGGTGGTGCTCAGATCACTGTGATTTCATTTTCTTCAGTGGAACTTTACTTAAGCAAGGCTCTTGTTTCTAATCCCAGTGGAAGAATTACACAAAAGGTACCGATGCTGGCACATTTTAATTTATTTGCATAATCTGTACCAACATTCTCTTCTGGATCATGAAAGGACATTTTGCAATATTGGACTTTGCTACAGTTTTATGAGTAAAAGATGAAGTATTTGATCATTGTCATATAAACTGTTTTGTGAAAAGAAAACAGTAAAAATTAATTTATTGGCTGTTCTAAAATTCATAGCGTTTTCTTTGACATTCCTTTGCTGATAGTGCATGTAATTAATAAGCATTGCAGGCCCCATTGAAGCAAATCTATCACCTAGAACACAAAATTATGAAAACTAATCCTCAGTCAATGATTTTGGGTGTATGCATCGATGTGTCACAGAAACCATAAACCTGAAAAAATAACTACAATGCAGTACAAACAACACATACGTCATTTAGGATTCTACTTCAAGCTATTATTAGAATGTGAAGACCAAGTGTGGGGTCACATTTATCCATTGTACCAGCTTATTACCTCAGCTGCGTGTAAAAAGGCTTTAAAAGGAAGGAAGGGCTTTAGAGACAAGGATTTTTTCATTGTGGCCAAGGCACATTTGTGTATCAGCTTGCACTGATTTAACAGAGTGAGACCCCATGGTCACTATATATGAGTAAACAAAATAAATTAATGATGATACAGCTGTTTTCTTCTTTTGCATATGGGCTATTTATCTTAGTGTGAGTGAGCCTAGCTTTATTGCTATGCACTCATTTTGCATTTTCAGCAGCACATACTAAATATATTTATGCAGCCTTTGGCTTATTTTTAGGTAGAAAATAATTTAAAAATAAATATGTGAAGCATCTTTCATCTGATTGTAAGCAGAATTACTCAGCATACAATGCTCACAAATAGGAAACTCAACCAAAGAAAATGCCTTTCTTCTGAAGATTTTTTAAGTCTACCTGTTTCAAAACAAGCATATCTAAGCTCCAAAATTCACTCTGAGTTAATCCCTTGTAGCTTTGTAATGTATTTTTTCCACTTGCAAGTGACTGGTACCACCTTTATTTCAAACTAGCAGAAGCAAAGATGTCAAGGTCATGCTTTTCCAGTTTGCTGAAGCAATCTTATACTGTGACTATCTAGGCCAGCTGACAGCAGAACTGGCCTTTAAATATCTTATGGGAGCATCACTGCACATCTAGTTTAATTCTGCCCTGCAATTTAAAAGTCTAATGCAGGCAAGTACGTGAAAGAATTTCTCATTCAATCAGCCTCACCTTGTTCATATACAGGAAAGCATCACATTGCTTTAAAGAGATACAGGAAATAAGGCCAATGACAAAAGGGTTTTATGCCTTTTGAAAAGGGGAAAATGCAGCAGTAACAGATCATGAATGGTGTAGTTGATACATGACAGCGCTGAAATAATAAGCAAGAGGGAAAGATTCTTTTGGGATGGAGTCTCCCTGTCTGAAGAATGGGACCTGAGCTGTAAATGGTAAGTGAGCATTATTTAGGTCTGAAGATGGTACAGAGAAAAGAACTGAAGAACAAACAAAACCATAAAATCTCTTTAGATTTTTTTTCAATTTATTTTATATATTTATTTTTATTTCATTTTTACGAGAAAAGGCAATATGCCTGTCAATATATTGACCTTGATATACCTAGTGGCTAGCAAAGTAATTTCAGGACATTGCACAGATCAGCTGTAGAGCTTTTCTAAACTACAGCAAAATAACTGGATGGAGAACAAGAATATCTCATGTAGTCCATTACCATCTTCTTTCAGCTTGATTGCTCTCACAACTTATATTAATCACATTGCCTACAGTCATTATGAAATGAACAATTAGGTTATGAAAATAAACAGTCAAATGATAGCTTATCTCAATTAGTCTTTAGTTTTCCCATACACACTACCACTTAGGGTCATGAGTTAATTGTCTGTTGCTTTCCTCCCAGGAGCTCAACTTAGCTAAAGAATTTCATGGCACTAAACATATACCCAAGAAATTGTAAGTCTTTGTGTCCACATATAACTTGGAAGAAATAAAACCCCAGCTGTATATACTACCTAAATCTAATTCCCATTGTAAAAATAATGATGTCAAATCTGATGATAGAAGATCCATACCTTTGATTATTTCAGCAACAGAACCCAAATTCTTTTCTACAGTATTGTAAGCACTCACAATGTTTTCCCTATAAGCAGCAAGTGTTAAAAGAGCAGTGCCTGCTTTGTCACTGCACATTTTAAATAAAAGCCTGAAAGACCAAAAAAGCAGTGTGAGATATTGCCATTGTATGGTGAGTGTTTAATGGATTAAGAAAGGCTTTGTATGTTCCCTAAAGAACACTGTGGTTTGTATCAACTAGAACACTCTTTCATAAGTGGAGCATAGGGCCATGTAAATTCAGGCAGAAAGTGTAATCAAATATTATATAGAAATGGGCATGAGAAGTATTAATGGCAAGGGGTAGAGGGAAGAGGAAGCACTGGTGTAACTGTGCATTTAAACCAAAACCCAAGGTTTGAATTTGACAAAGAGTGAGAATGAAGTGCCAGAATGGAAGTGCAACAAATAAGGATAAAGAATCAGGACTGAAGCAAATGCAGATCACTAAAACTACAAATGAAATATCCCTCCAGAAAGTGTCATTCCAGAACGGATTTCACCCATCTTGACAGCACTCTATGGAGAATATCCAGTTTATTATCAGCTAAGAGTGCTATATCCTTTCTACAAATCTGTGTGGGTGCGTGACAAAGACAGATGATGACAAACACTACAGACAACTGGGAATAGATTCAACTTAACATTAATCCACCCTCTTTGTGAACTAACTCTCATCTTTGCTTAAGCTTAACAAAGCTATCTAACACAATCAGCAGATGATGGAATATAGCAACTACAGATTCCTAGAACCATGTCCATACAGCAGCATAGAGACACCATTGCTGAATTCTCAGTCAATACAGACTGTTCTGCAAAACTGCATAAGCAACATTATGGAAATAAATATACCACAGGTACAGATGTATTGTATATATTTTTAGGGTCAGCAGTAATTGAGGTATCAAGCATCTCTGTTAAATAAACAAATGTTACTGAAGGGAGAGTCAAGTTAATTCATAGGGGTTTTACTGGCATAAAAATGAGACAATTTTGGGTGTACCTAGAGAGCCTCACTAGTGATGGAATTCTGCAGTTCATTGTCTCCCTTCTCAAATGCATGCTTTGAATAGAGTTCATTTCAAATTAACGTTTAGGATCCTAGGGAAGCAAAAATTAAACCCATAAAGTTCTAGTCGTAAGACAACATAAAAAAAAATAAATCAGTAAAAGTTCAGTAGTGTGAACTCAGCACTGAGTAGTCAGCAGAATACACATATTTGTATCAGTGGTCAAAGTGAAAATGTTTTAAACAATTACCAGCATTTGTTTGCATGGAACATTGATACTATTATCCAAAATAGGCCGTAACACAATTTCTCATAAAGCTTCTTAGCTGACATGAAAGACTGAAAGCTCAAAAGTATTACTTTCCAAGGAGCAAAATATTGTTTCTACATTTCAAGATCTGCAAGGACAGTTCCCTTTGATTTAGAAAGACTTGTCAATGTTCATCTTTATGCAATACTGCATCTTCAGTGTGAATTTTGAGAATTATGTCTGTTACTGAACTTCCTGCTCATTGTCATCCCCTACGTAAAACCTCAGCCCTTAGAAGATTGTATGGAAATAGTCACTTTGTTCATACAATCATAGTATTTAACTGTGATACAGAAAGGAATAAGAGAATAGTACAGTGCAAAGTCAAAGCTGTTAGGCATTCCTCCCAGCCACACTTGTCTTTAGTTTATGGTCAAACCTGAATTCTACAAAAATACAAAGATCTCCATCTAGAATAATGTCATCAGTAAACATAGGAGTTTCCCATTTCCTGGAGGTTTCCCTCTAAACAGAACTTGAATACAAGAGCATTCATCTTCATTGACAAGATAGACCTTTGTTATGAAAATTCTGTAACCTGACTCCAAGCCACTGAGTAGCTCATTAGGCATATCTTTCACAACCAACACTTGCCTTGCCAAAGTAGTCCCCAGTTGCGATGCTTTTGAGACATCTGATGAGGGAATCCTCATCAGTAAAGGACAGAAACCTCTTGTCTGCTCACCAACGAAAGTCTCACTAAGGTAGTAATTGGAAAACCTTCCATTTCAGAATTTTTCATTAATTGAATTACAAATTCATTGCAACTTCACTATCTCACAAATGTAATTTCTCTATAGCTTCAGTGGCAGTAAAGAAAGAGTTTCAATATGAGTAGTTTTCAGTGCAGTGGTTGAACATTACTTAGCTGTACATAACTTGACTAGTCAGCTGGAACCTTAATTTTCAAGATTCAGATGTACATACCAGCAAGCTAATCCGAGCTACCCAGCTTTTTTCCATGACTGGCAAATTAACTCTTTCATTCCCTACCACTTTTGCAGGTTATTTTTCTCTCTAAGCTAAAACAAACCCCAAAGAAATCCAGCTAAAACATTCCACGGCACTGTTAAATTGTGAATATTATCAAATGTTCACAGTCACACTGAAGTCTCAAAGATGTTCTGATCATACCATACTTAGGAAATATGGCATACTCCTTTTTAACTGAAATCAGACTACTAAAAGAGGTTGCACTTAGAGCTTGAAAAGCCTATCTGGAAGCAGAGGTTGTATCAGTGTTGCATAGTATCTCTGAAACTATTCCATTTATTCATCTATAGACAAGTAATTTGATTTCAACAATACAACTTTCACACTGTGTGAGAAAAGAAGCTTTAGAATTAAAACTGGTTTAGAGGAATGCAAAGATTATAGAAAACTCACATATGGAGGCTTATAAAGGATGAGAACTATACATTGGAATCAGCATTATTTTCCTACAGGTTTGTTCTCAGGAAATATTGCTATAATAGAGAGTAGCTGTATGTCAAATCATAGTCTTAATCCAACCTAGAAGCATCACAATCTGAACATTTATACTTTTAACATAGACGCCTCAGAACAGTGGAAACAAACAACAAGTGAGGTTTCGTCAGAATTTTACTTAAAAATTAATTCACAGTATATGAGAAGGTAGAGTAAATTATAATTTTCCCAAGGACAATGAACTTCCCTAACACGAGAAGGCTTAACAGAATGTGCCCCTAGAAAATAATTTTGTCAGAGGAGAGTACATAGCAGCTTTGGCTGATGTTTAGTAAAAGTAAAATGCTAATGCAGAGTTCTAATAGTCTTTAACATTATTTAAATTATTATGGTCACAGACACAGAAAATCCTAGAAGCTTGTGTGAATTTCATGGTTCTCTTGAAGCCACTTTAGAAGCCACTCTCTTTAGTGGGACAGAGCAACACACTATAAAAACATCTTTTTAAAATATCTTTAAACCACATTTCACATCTCTAAACCCATGCAATCACGTGTTAATATTGATCAAACATTATTTCTTTGCCCAAAGTCCTGCAATGGCTTTTAGCCACAAAAACCTATCTTCAAATTAAGGCTGCAAAAAAGCCAAGATCAATGAAACCTGTATTTTGACAAAATGTTTCTGTGTAATTTTAATTTTAAAGTGTAATTTTAAAACACTGCTACTTTTGGTGGCAGGAATTATATACGTGGTTAATTATTTTCTTCTCAAATTACATAATTACACAGCTTTTAATCTTTGTGGAGATAAGTACAGACTAACAGAGGAAGACGAAAAATTAGAGTACTCAGTACTTTGTGGGTATTTTTTTCCCTGGCTTCCATGTGTTTTGATGGCTGTATATGAACTGAATATTGTATCATAAATGAAAGCACAGCAGAATGTAAGGATTGTCAGTTCATGCATCATTTGTCACTCTAGGTTCTGTTTTTTCTCATAGTAAGACTCCTTGTCAGCCAGCAAAGGAGGTGGGCAGAGCTCATGTGTGTGATGGAAACATCACTACCTTCAGAATCTCAAGCTGTGTTATATGAAAGGCAGAGCAAGTTACATTTGTTTGTAACAGAGCAAAGACACCTCAAAAGAAAACTCAGTGTTTTCTATTGTGGGAAATCTCTTTTCCTACCTACATGGGAATCATGTTTAATAACTATGGCCACCACTCATCTCTATCAAGAGTGGCAAGGGTGCTGAAAGTCTAGCATGCTTCTCTTATGGGAAATGCACTTCCCTTATCTCTTTCATCTAGAGTCACAGCATGTATAAATCTTATTATGGAGCATCATACACCCATCAAGTACCTATTTCTGGTGCTATCATGCCTGAATATATACAGATAAATCAAAGGAAAATTTTTGATTTCCTCACACTTTGGGGAATGCCAACAACATTAGACCAAGTCAGGATTGTCATGTTAAAGCAAATGACACGATCACAGCCCACAGATTCAATTTGAGTGTTTGGCTTTCACATCTCCACAAAAAGTGAGTAGTTTAGAATACATGTTTGTCTAAAATTTAATGATCTCAGTTTTAACTGAATCTCAATTATATTCCAGTGGCATATCCTTTTATACAGCTCGATACGATTTATCATCAGTAGTCAAGATTGAGGCAATTTTTTTGTATGCTATTGAACAGGTTGTCAGCTATTGCAATGACAGGTAGGCAAGTAAGGCAGGGAAGGTAGAAAAGTAGCAAAACAAATAAAAGAGGTCAAGCAGACCCAGCTAGTACAGCTCATCAGGTCTTTCAAAATCTCCTGCTGCCACAGTTCCTCTAGGAAACTAAGGGTGAAAGTACTTATGCTAATTTAAAAAATATAGTACTTACCTGCATGGTGACAGGTACTGTTGAGTTCAAGCCATGGAGCAATAGGATGAAATGAATGCTCCAGAAAAAGCCACCAAAACAGGGTAACTGCCTGAATAGGATGGTAATAGGAATTTCTCAAGTCATCTGTGAACTAATAAACATGTATGTGTATTTCTCTACTCTGAGAAATTGTAAAAAAAGAAAAAAAAACAGCTGAAGCAATTTAGGTTGACGAACTAGAACAGCCTCTCCAGGACAGCATTTTGGGCAGTCAGCTGGCAGCTAACTCTGCTCTCTCCAAATTACCCAAACCAGAGGTTCAGTCAGATCAAAACCTGATCTAAATGCCCTGATCTGTGAAATAGTTTTTAACCTTTCCTTTCAAATCTGATGCTTCCGTGAGGCTGTATCTGGATGAATAAAATAAACAGGATCTTAAGAGAAAAAGAAACATCCTAGCTCTTTGAGTAGTATTAAACACATGGGCATTGCTCACTGGATACTTTCACAATTATGGCTACAGTATACCAGCTAGCCTGACAGTTTCTCCCAGAAACAGTTATAATAATTAACACCCAAAAAGTCAGTCTGCAGTGTTAATGCATGTTTATTGAAAACATGCACTGCCATTTCAAGAAACTGCTAATTATAGGCATAACATTACATTTGTTCAAAGGAGGGAGTACAATGTACTGCTGTAGTTCAAGAAGACTGTTATTTACATGTCATCAGGCTTGTATTGTTGTTATACTACTTTAGACAAAAAACTACTAGCTATTTTGTTACAACTTTTCACCTTCCCTTTCCCATATACAACAATAAAAATAAAAAGCTGCTTCCATTATCAGTTCATGGTAGGTAGTACAATTTTTCAGTGAAATGCCACTTCAGAGCAAAAAGATATAGTTGCAATGAAACAAGAACATTGCCATGAAGGCTTACAATCAT
This sequence comes from Agapornis roseicollis, assembly GCA_002631895.1. Taxonomy (NCBI): domain Eukaryota; kingdom Metazoa; phylum Chordata; class Aves; order Psittaciformes; family Psittacidae; genus Agapornis; species Agapornis roseicollis. Next base: position 26,716 of record NDXB01014416.1, read on the forward strand.
AAAAGTAAAGGTGGCCTCACGCACATAACACGAAAGAGTTTAACTTAGGGTTCTGTAGGAGTATTTTAAGGGAAAAAGATGAATTTCATGATGATGGAATTATGGCCAGATACACATCGGCCATCTCTGAGTGGGTATTTTTAGATCAACCATGTGTCTTTAGTTAACAGGGCAATTTATTTTTCATGTGAAACAAAGTTGAAGAAAAAGACAGAAAAAAAAATTTGTTTTCTCTTAAATCTATTGCTCCCCCAGCTTCTTTCTACTGTTGCCCCATTCCCAGTGCACCAGTTCTCTGTTCTTCCTGTATCCAGATGGGCTGTCCCAACACATAAAGCCTACCAGCCAGCTGTACAAGGAGGCTAGATTATTATCACTGCCACTCAGCTGCCACTCACTCTGTTCCAGTGTCTGGCCCATGAGTAGCCCTGGCTGGCAAGACCAGTGTTTACAGAGACATTCAAAAAAGGCCCAGCAGCTCTTCATAAAAGGACACGTCCTCAGAGAATTCAGCAATGGCTGACAAGCCTCTGCTGACTGTAAGGAAGATGATTTTTCTAAGCCTTGTCATCAGGCCAAGTACAGGCATGGCCATGATAATAGGTTAGCCTCCTGCCAAATTTTTAGCTTCTGTTTCAAAACAGTAGGGATTCTCAATGAAATGATTGTAAGAAATTATATAGCACAACAATGTATTTCAGCCCATCTTTTTTAAGCAATACAGTTGAATCATTTTTATTTACCTCAAACTGAAAATTTAAGCTGAGGAATATGCCCTGGAAAAGTTCTCAACCTGTATGCCTGAAGTCTACCACAAAACTGAACCCATTATCTCATAAGGGGAATTACTTGGGAGCTGCAAGTACCAAGGTATTTTACCAGATCTGCTTTAAACATTTTGCAGAGTAAGAATGTCAGTCACTAACACCACCTATATATATTATAGGTGACAGAAAGGATTCATATTTTGTCAAAGCTGATTCTTCAGTTTTAGTGAACAGCATTAGCAGATTCAGCAAGTGAGACACACAAGTACAGTATCCTAGGTCAGACTAGTTAAGTGTGTAATCTCTCAACAGCAAATAATGTCAAGAGGCTGCTTCAAATTTAACTAAGTTTCCTTGTAGTTTTTAAAGGTCTCATCACAAAACTAGATCTGTATTAATGATCAATACTAATGATTCCCTTTTCTATTAAAAAAGGAGCATTTTTCTTTGTGAAGAGGTATAGTCTTCAGTTAGATTTTTCCTAGAAAAAAGTTATTATGATTAATACTCAATTTTTATAATAAGTAGAAACAGAGAGTGGCTTTGTGTATTTACCACTGTCTCTGGGTGGATAAGAGACCAATTAAAAAAAGAAATAAAGAGAAATAAACCTTTTTTTTATTGTTCATTCTCTGAAGTCCTGGGCTCTAAAATACCTAATTTACAGTATTTAATTACTTTTGGCTCCCAAATTTTAAAGTTTGGAATCATTAACCTCTTCTGTTCTCTGAAGCCTTCCCCCCAGCTTCTCCCCTCCAAACATGTATCTGGACAACTGTATTAAATAACAGTTGGAAGTCAGTTCTGCAAGGAATCATGCCCTTCATTTCACTTCCAGAAGCTTTAGATGCAGGCATTTCTGCTGGCAGGTTATTCCAGTCCCACCACACCATTGGGCACACTGGAACCTAGCATAGGTTCAAGTTACTGTAAGTGACAGCATATATGATTCAATAGGACACTCATTGGAGCTAATAAGTTTATTCTGGTCCTGCATATATTAATTTAAATAGCTAAATCCACAAACTCTTCAAGTCTAACAGTGCTTTATCATCTAAATGATTCTCACTAGTACTGTCAGTATTCCATTGGGTTTTAAAACTCCATTTACTATTAGGCTTATCTCTGTCATCCTTTCCCTGTCCTCATTTTAGTCCATTTCTTAGTAACAAAAAATATTTCCCCCATACCTTTGGTTAGACAGTGTTTTTAAGGAAAAACTCATGTCAATGCACCATGACAATTTTGCTGCATCTTGTCCCAGAATGTGTGTTGATTATACTGTTTAGATGACATTATGAAGAAACTAAAGCAACATGATCTCCAAACAAACTGATCTTAATGTTCAGAATTTACAGAACAAGTGAGCACTCATGAGTTTGTAAAAATAAGTCTATGTAATTAAAGTGGACCAGATGCTGGAATATTTGATCAGTTGTCTCTTTTCACCATGCCCTGGGTTTGTCCCCAGACAAGTGCTAAGAACATTACTTTGAAGTCTAGTGCTGGGGTCTTAACCTCCCTAACAGAAGTGACTGAGTAAGCAGGAAAGTAAAAGATGGATCATTCTCTCTACTGTGTTTGTAGCTTTTGACTGACATTGCTATTTATGACACAAAGTTATCTAATCTAGAAAAGTACAGTTTAGTTCACAAAGGTAAACAGCCTCTGGATGGCAATCACATGCTACCTTCTATAGGAACAGGTGACTTACTTTAAAGACAATTTTCCTGCAAGAAAGTTCTTTCAACACCAAGAGTTGGATGCAAGTCTTTTGAGATGTAAGTCAATGAAGTATTAAACCAAGTTACCAAAACATGTGAAAAAACAAATTATTAAGCAGGCTTTGGGTGTTCTGAATAGAACTTTATAAGTACAAATACCTTGACCTGTTTTGAGTTTGTCTCAAAAGCTGATAGTTCCAGAAAACAAATTTGTATAAATTTGGTTATAAATAGGTTGAAGGTTTGTTTTTTAATTTCTCATAAGCTGCTCTATAAACCCAAACATGTTTGTCATGCCCTACCAGGTCACATGGAATAGCAGAACCCACCTTATGTATCCTGAACATTTACTAGCATAATCTGAGCATTTCATTAACCTAGCTATCTCAATTTAATTACACACAATATCTGGGTTTCTGCTTACTGTAATAGCAAAGGTAAATCTAAGTACTTCTCTCACAGCATTTTTCACTGAGGGAAACTACTGAGCTCACAAGGTGAATTTAGTGGCATTCACACATTTGCATGAAGACTGTTTGATGAAACCCACTGGTTATTGGATATCTTACCATAAACATAAAGGATGGTCATTAGCTGGCAATGTCCTTTGAAATGCTTTGTCCATAGATTTCTACAGATGCCCTGTATTTAGGCCACCATAAATAAATCAGATCATGAGAGATTTGTATTTTCAGGCTGTTTATTAAGCTGTTATTGCCAAATCCCACCCACTGGTGAATAAGGACCAGGAGACAGGTCAGCTGGCAGCTGCATGATGCCTTTAAGGAGCTGGCATCACATTTTTATGTATTGCACACAAAACCTGAAGCAAATTACATTGTAATCTTAACTGCTGGAAAATGTTAATGAGGTTATTCTAGATGGGAGAGTTGCACCCAACAGGTGCTCAGTGCTGTAGCATCACCATCTCAATAGTCACTTTTATTTCTGACATGTATGTTTGTTTTTCTCTTGCAAATAGCCCTATTTAAACATAAATGGTGGCAACCATTTAAGAATCAAATAGGAACCCCATCACTAACCCATTAGAGGAGAATAAGCTTTGATTTGTACTGACCAAACTGAGCCAAAATTAACTAGATTCATAATAGAAATTACTGTAATAAGTTCAAGCACACGTAAACTAATTGTCCCTCTGCGGCTGGCAGAAGCACATCTGGGCTTCTACTTTTTCCCTAGGGAGCACCATAATATCCTGGACATGTATAGCAACACATTATCTCTTATCATTTTTCTATTTGCTTATTTTCTCTTTCCTGCTGCTACCAGTAGTGGTGAGTAGAACTTAACTGGCAAGAGGGGGAAACAAAGAGAAAGTGGACTTACCTATTTTTTATTCTCTAATACAGTAATAATATCATTAGCAAAAGTGAGCAGGTCTTAGAGTATGCTTTCCCTAAAATCCAGAGGTTTTATTCTTTATAACCTTTGACGCAGCAACAGAAGCACACTATAAAATCATAGAATAGTTAGGGTTGGAAAGGACCTTAAGATCATCTAGCTCCAACCCATCTGCCATAAGCAGGGACAACCCACACTAAACCATGCCACCCAAGGCTTCATCCAACCTGGCCTTGAACGCTGGAGCATTCACAACTTCCTTGGGCAACCCATTCCATTGCCTCACCACCCTTACAGTAAAGGACTTCCTCCTTATATCTAATCTAAACTTCCCCTGTTTAAGACTGAACCCATTACCCTTTTTCCTGTCACTACAGTCCCCAATGAAGAGTCCCTCTCCAGCATCCCTATAGGCCCTCTTCACATACTGGAAGGCCAGTCTTCCATTCAGCCCCAACTTTCTCAGCCTATCTTCATATAGGAGATGCTCCAGTCCCCTGATCATCCTCGTGGCCCTCCTCTGGACTTGTTTCAACAGTTCCATGTCCTTTTATGTTGAAGACACCAGAACTGTACACAATACTCCAGGTGAGGTCTCACGATAGCAGAGTACAGGGGCAGGATCACCTCCTTTGACCTGCTGGTCATGCTCCTTTTGATGCAGCCCAGGATACCATTGGCTTTCTGGGCTGTGAGTGCACACTGAAGCCGGCTCATGTTAAGTTTCTCATTGAAAGTAAGACGTCTTTAGCTACCAACTGTTTCACTATGTGCCACAACCTTCCAGTAACTGATGTAGATGTACTTTTTACTTTTCAGAAAAACAGATGAATAGTAATTTTGATGGCAAAGCTTTCAGAGCTGCATTAACAAAAGGAGTCCTTTCACTGGTCGCTCCAATGCCAATGCACTGAAACTCATGTCTATTGAGGAAAAAAAAAAAAAAAAAAAAAGAACAGAAAAAATCAAAAAACCCC
>NDXB01014416.1:48625-63646 GCA_002631895.1 Agapornis roseicollis
AAAAAAAAAAAAAACCCACCCAAAAAAACAGAGAGAAGAAAAATGCGAGTGAGAAAATTGCCCAGGTTTTGTTTGTTTTTTTTTTTTTAATCAGTCTCATTAATTCTGAAAACTTTCTTTCAGCAAGTAAAAAAGCCAAAAATTACTGGGGCTTAAACAGAGAAAATGCACCAAACTAGAGCAGGAGAGGCAAAAAGCAGAAGAATCACAAATAACTCAGTACTGGTATCTGATAGCAAAAATGAAACTAGATTCAGCTTTTTCTGTAGCACAAACAGCTCTTTAAGGAGCTGTTGACAGCACTAAAACATCCAGCTGGCATGCGAATGCTTAGTACATATTGGAGGACTTTGTGACATGACACAATTGCTGATTCAGAACTTTCTTATGCCAGTGGGCACAGAGATGAATGTAGTCCTCACCTGGGCAGGAGTTTCTAATTCCTGTTTCTCCAAAGGAAAGTAGTTTGCATGTATCAATACCTTTTTGAGCTGAATGAACAACTAATGAACAAGCAAGGTCTGCTCTGCAAAACTGCACTAATGCTTTAGAAGAAAACATTAATATCAGCATACTCTCAGCCTGAACAAGCAGCATGAGGTCTTAACATACCTGAAAAAAACTGCAGAAGACCAGGAATTGCTGGAGCTCTGGATGCCAGTTCCTTCTGCAGTATGCAACTAGGACTAATTCTTTCAGTGGCATGAACTGAAATGCAAAGTTCCCTGCAATATACTGGCTTGTCTAATCACTGTTATCTCTTGAACAATTTACCAGGGAAAAGGAGTCTCATCCCCCTCATGCAATCTCTTTCCTTCCTATTGATTTGTATGTTTCTTTATCAAAGACATGCCATTATTTTTAAGTTTCTAACTTGAAACTACAGGAGTTGCAAATCAAGTCCAGTTCTCCAGCATAGCTAGATTGCATGTTGACAGAATTGGCTCTGTCCCTGAACCCACACATGAAATTGCACTAAGTTACTTACTTTTGCTCTTCTCATTTAGATAGGGGAATGAGAATGACTGGCTAAGAGGACTTCCGACCATATGGTGAAAAACCTGCCTTTTCAATTACATTTTCAAATGTATTTTTCCCCCTTTGTTTTTGAGCCTGGTGCAGTTAATGGCCTCTTCCTCATATCATAGCTACATTACTGAAGGAACTATGTGAGTGAAAGCACCCATTGGATAGTCACCCTACATCAGCATAACACATGAAATTGTGGATGACTAAAACAGTGCAACTTTCCATCCCATAGTATCATCATTTCTGATACTTTTCTGATAATGTTACAGATCTACAAATTTTTGCCCCAAGCCTAGACATGCTTTAAGCAGTTTTCCTCTAATACACAATACTCTAGAGAGCAGAAACTTAGAACAGCATCAAAAAAAATTTAAAAATCTTCTAAAGAGACACTGTATTTTGTGGCTTTTGCCACTGGCAAATGCAAGAGGGATCTAAGTAATCCTCTCAACTCCTTAGTTCACCTATAGACAAAATACTGGAAATAGCATGGATTTTTTTCCTTCCTCCAAATACCATTTCTTAAGCTTTTGTTTCTAACAAGTGTGCTGGGGTAAAAGAGTAGGAGGGGCTGGTTTAAACTCAGTAGCTTTGTGAGATTACATTGCCTTTTGTACAAGGCACTGTGTACTGCAAAACATGCCCAGTACCACTGCAGGCTGGTAATAGGGTGGTCTGCCCAATTGAAACAATGGCTCACAAAGCCAAATCACAGCAGGTAGGTAATTACTCTATAGCACTAATGCAACACATAAACCCATTCAGAGTCATCTGGGGATCCAACCAACTGATGAAATGATGGCTGCTTGCCAAGATGAAAACCACCATATAAATCACATTTCCAGCATCAGGTACTGTTCAGTCATTTACGTATACTACTTCCCATTATTTACCTTCTATGAGCAACTGAACACTTGGGAAGGGCCTGATGAGTGACTTCCAAGGTTGAATTGCAAAGCAGAAAGAGGACAGAAACAATCAGTAATGACGCCCCTCACACACACACACACACACACACACACACACACACATTCACAAGGGTCAATGTCTTGTTTGGTAGGCATTGCTTTAANAGAGGACAGAAACAATCAGTAATGACGCCCCTCACACACACACACACACACACACACACACACACACACATTCACAAGGGTCAATGTCTTGTTTGGTAGGCATTGCTTTAACAAACAAACCTGAAATCAAACTTAAAGGACTAGGAAACAATCTTGTTTAAAGGATCAATGGTCTGTATTCCTGATTCTGAAAGAAAAATATTTGGATATAATTCAGTAATCAAGAGAGCAAACAAACACATATGCCACAATAAAGCAAGAGGGAAAACAAAGCACTTGAAGAAAAGTGATATGTTGTAGGTATATTTCATTTTTAGTTCAATCTTTTTTTTCTTCTCATCTACCTACTGACAAATGTTTGATATAAATGGCAAAATATATGCTTCACTAAGGCAATTCTTTTCTGCTGGCTTTTCCATCAGTAGTGTCTGTGTGATTCATGTCAAGTTCGGATTTACAGTAACACTGAGAAGGATCCATGGGAAAATTTTACCCATTATATTAAGTGATCAGGTCAAAATATTTAAATTTTTTTTCCAGACTGCCTCAGGGAAACAGCTGGTGGGAAATGCACTTTTGGCTATTAGACCAGTATTAACAGAGCTAAATCACTTACACCTTTGTATTTCTGATTTCCTGCTGCTGCAGAATCCACCCTCAAAATAAAATCTGTGTACAGCTAAAGAAATGGCAAAGTAATAAAGTTTTATAATTAATGCTTCCCCAGAAATTCAGATTAGAATGCAATCATTCTATACTCCTGTCACCTCCTACTCACCTGTCACCTCAACTCACTCAAGCATAATAACATATGCATTTAAAGTGGTATCTGGCAACTCTCATCTCTTGGAAGTGAAAGAACTTGCTGGTTTGCTTCAGCCTCAACTCAAGTCAAGGACGTGATGTCCTTCTTGGGGATAGAGTACAGTCATTATATAACTTCAGTTTGAAGGCCTTCTCATCCCTTTCACTGTAAAACAGAGTGAATGAAAACTCAAAAGCTGAGCTGAAAATGTTTGAGATGTCCTCCAATACATGGAAGCAGCTAAGACTGTGTCTAGATCATGAATATGATGTTAGTGACTGAAGCAAACTTCTGAAGCTGAAGTGATGCTGAAGTAATGCTGGAGGTTTGGAACCTACTGTAACAGCACTGTGTAAATATGGCAACACAGGAAAAGACAGTCCTCATTTTGGCGGCTTTTCAACCTAAACTGGACAAAGTGAAATTACTAACCATAGGACACAGGCAGGCAATGCTAAAATCCAGGCTAAAATTCAGTGATCTCAGTTAGCACTCAGTTTAGTCTACTGCTATGTCAGAAAGACACACAAGGCTGCTCCACCAAAATCTGTGCAGCGGGACTGCCTGATTCAACACAGAAGCCTTTGCTTTGAGGATAATTGCAGAATTGCTTTGTTTTGTCTTCCTATGTAAATCTGCCATATGGGCCTCTGCTACGGTAATGAAAGAAAAAGTTGAGGAGCTGTTTGATAATTCTTGGTTTTAGAAAAAGATTAAGGCCTAGCAGCTGGCAAGTATGAAGCAGAAAAATTCAATCTAGCATGCCCAGCTGCACTGTGGAAGTAGGATGAGCCAAAACAGACTCTCTGCAGACAGGGAAAGCTTGCTCATGAGTTGCCAAAAATGCTCAGGTACAGAATGTCTCATAAGATCAAGAAAAGGGAGCAGCAAAATTAAAGAGGCCTTTTAAAAAAGCGGAAGCAAGTTGAAAAATGGCAAGTGCAGTAATGGCTCATGTAAAGAAAATGCAGGGACATAAAAGAAGGTTATCATAGGAAGGAAATTATCTCTTTGTATGACTGTGGATAGTCATTAGAAATTCATTAGTGTGTGTGAGAGAATACACACCATAGCTTTACTGTCTAAGTAATCTTTAAAACTGCATAAACTGTACATTAAACTCATACCGTAACTCTTTTTGAGTAGTAATATCTAAGAGTTTCAGCCAGGTAGAGTTCAAGAAAGGAAGCAGTATCTTTTTTGTTCTCAAAACTCCTGCATTTTACAAGAGAAGACACAGCAATTCAGCAAAATGAAGACAAGAGGCCTAGTTCAAGGACAAAAAATCAAGATGGGGGCATGAAGACTTGGGATAATGACAATGTTGAGATTATACTTGTTTTTACACATTGATGAAAATATAAACATATATATATACACACTTCTATATAAAAATGTGTGTTTACATGAACACACATATACATATACATATACTAACTGAACTTTTGCTTCACTTTTTTCTAGTTCCATGTAGCTGTAATGGCCATGATGCCTGTATAGTCAATCCTAAATTAAACCAAGCAATCAAACCGCTGAAGGGAAGGGATGCCATCCATAGGGACCTTGACAGGCTTGGGAGGTGGGCCTGCGTGGAGCTCAAGTTCAACAAGGCCCAGTGCAAGGTCCTGTGTCAGAGCAATTCCAAGCACAAGTACAGGCTGGGGGAGAATGGACTGAGAGCAGCCCTGAGGAGAAATACTTGGGGGTGCTGGCTGACAAGAAACTTAACATGAGCCGACTGCAGTGTGCACTCACAGCCCAGAAAGCCAACGGTATCCTGGGCTGCATCAAAAGGAGCGTGACCAGCAGGTCGAAGGAGGTGATCCTGCCCCTCTATTCTGCTCTAGTGAGACCTCACCTGGAGTATTGTGTGCAGTTCTGGTGTCCTCAACATAAAAATGACATGGAGCTGTTGGAACAAGTCCAGAGGAGGGCCACAAAGATGCTCCAACAGCTGGAGCACCTCTCCTATGAACACAGGCTGAGACAGCTGGACTTACTCAGCCTGGAGAACAGAAGGCTCAGAAGAGACATAATAGCAGCCATCCAGTACCTAAAGGGGGCCTACAAGAAAGCTGGAAAGGGGCTTTTTACAAAGGGATGTAGTGACAGGACAAGGCACAATAGCTTTAGGCTTAAAGAGGGTGGATTTAGATAAGACATTAGGAAAAAGTTCTTCACTACTGTGAGACACTGGAACAGGTTTTTTCAGAGAAACTGTGGATGCCCCATCCCTGGCAGCATTCAAGGCCAGGCTGGATGGGTCTTTCAGCCACCTGGTCTAGTGGAAGGTGTCTCTGGCCATGGCAGGGGGGTTGGAACTGGATGATCTTTAGGTTCCCTTCCAACCCAAACCATTCTATGATTCCATGAAAACAGTAAAATTAGATTCTTATCCTGTAAATAAGTAGCCAAGCCCCATAGTCCCTTAAATTGGGCCATAGAACAAACCCACAGTGCTTCACAAACAACAGAATCTTGATCAATTACAAAGACATTCAGTAATAGAAAACAAGAGTTCTTGACCCACTGCTCCCCTCAGTTGTTAATTTATAACAAAGAACGTTTCTGTCACATGTAGAACACGGTGTGTAGCATGTAACATTTTTCATATAAAATAAGGTAAATAACTAGCTTAGTGACAAAAACTTTTTCTCAACATACTATGAAAAAGAAAAAAAAAAAAAAAACAAAAAAAAACCCAGAAAAAAAATCCAAACCAAACTGTTTTTTTCACTAAATCTTGTATGCTTCCTCATTTCTCAGCTCTTAACTGGGATTGTCTGTTTTACTCTCTAGTTTTATAATAGGGAGTAAAATACCACTCAAAGTCATACATTGTCTGGAAGGTAGGTACTTCTTTCAGGTAGGTAGTTCTTTCAGGGCTCCAGACAGACAAAATGAAAGATACCACTGGATCTCAAGGTGTTAGAAAATCTTTTAGCTTGTGACAGTTGTTAGCACTCCTTAAACAAACAAAACACCAAATTAGAAAAACACTTTTATTTAAAATTAATTTCCATTTATAATTAAATGATTGCTGCAACAGAAAGCAAAGAAGTACCTCTGAATAGGCTGCTATAATGATATTTGTGCTTATGCTCTGGGAAGCTTGATCTTTAAACATCCAAATTAACTTTGCTACCCAGAAATGGCTTGATAAATTCCTGACTTTCTCTCACTGAAAAGAAGCCAATCCTTCAACAGATATGGAATCTCTAAATCGCTACTTTGAGCTACTAATGTGAAGTTGCTAATATATTTATTTGTGATTATATGCATTTGTATGGTACCTATGCACTATTGTGATGCAACAGACCACCTGAAAATATAACAAATGCACGCTCTACCTGAAAATACCACTACTACTGTTTAAATATTGGTGTTTCCATATGAATTATGAACCTCTAGTGGAAAATATTTCCTGTAAAAAGTAAGTTCATGACTTTAGTTGTATGGGTCTTCACAGCAAACAACTTCATAACTTTAAAGAGAAGGGCCTGTTATAAGGACATAAGTATATGAATATGCTAATGAATATTCAAACACAGATATACCTACATACACACACAGAGGCATATCACATATATGCACACTAAAAGAATTAGGAAGATGCAAAAAAGACCCATTTTCACAGGTTTGGGGTTTCTTTTTTTTTTTTTTTTTTTTTTTTTTTATTTGTTTTTTTTTTTTTTTTTTTTAAAAGTTTTTGTTTTTTTTTTTTTTTTTTTTTTTTTTTTTTTTTTTTTTAGTTAAACAATGTCAGGAAAAAACAGATTTAAGATTCTTACTGTTTATTTCTAACTGATGATGATCACACGCATATTCTCAGTGCTTTGTNGTTTTATCTTTCATGGAAAAGGCATTGCAGTATTCATTGATGTCTTTGAACTAGTTCCTGCTGAGAGAATTTAACCCTCTTCTTTTTCTTTAAGTCATTTATGAAACATTATTTCTTATAGGATACTTAGCTGACTTTCTTACTTAGAGAGTTATTAACAGCTGTTCATCTATGACCCAAACTGCTACCTGTTTGCCCAAATGGAAAATGGAATGTTAGACTACAGAAATTTAAGGCAAGAATGTCTTCTGACCTGAAGAAACCACAGAGACATATGAAAATATCCCACGCATGGACTGGAAAAATGTTCCTTTGGCTGTGATGCAGATGTAGGACCCAGGAGCTCTGGTGTTTTGCAGAACTCACAAGGTTAGTAAAAACTGTCATTCCTTCTTTTCATGGTTGCCCTGAAAAAAGCTGTACTTCCTTCAAAATTTCAGTAAATTCCTGATCCCTTAAAGGAATGGGTAATTTGGTTGAAATAAATAAGTCTTCCTCCCTTCTGCTCCTCTGGAAATGGGGAAGTTGACTATTGCCCCCCCTGCTTAGCACAGGGACTACAGAATAACCTTTACCCTGAAATGAAAACAGTATTCTTAAAAGTATCTTATACCTACAAATGTACATACCTAAAACAAAACCTAGTTGAGTAATAAACCTGTAAAATAAAACAAATATGTCAACTTTACAGACATCTCACTAACTTGACGAGTTGACAACTTTCTTTGATGAAATTATTAGTAATTGCTCTACCTGCTTTTCTTTGTGGATGAGCTTCATTTAGTTGCAGAATAATCCATTAAACTTACAGGAGGGAAGTGCTGGTTCATTAAACAGCTAAGGAGGTGAAAACACTGAGCTGGAGTTTCTTCCAAATCACACTTGTGTGCCTGTTAAGTTGATCTACAGAAAATACTGTCATCAAAGCAAAACAGCAATCATTATAAAGGAGAGCAACAAACAGGAGGAAATTCTAAGATATCTAACAAACTTTCAGGAGTACAAGTAGCTTTCTTCATCTCCCAAACTTTGGTCTGGGAAGGATCTCTGCCTATACTTAGTTGCTATTGAGTTTCAATTGCTTGTAAATGCAACCCTGACAGAAGAGAACAATATTCATTACTGAAGATGCACTTTATGGAATTAACAAATCAATTTTCCCTAATGGATTTCTATTCATTCACCATAATGTAGACGAGACATACATAAGTATTTTTTAAACTTTTTAAGACTCTTGTAAAGGAATTTCTCAGGTGAGCTTGTTCAACTAATTCTCCGAGGACTAAGGTTTCTCCCTGCAGGAGCTCTATTGATCTGTGGGGAGCACCCAGGTGCAGACAGAAAGAAATTAAAATCAGTTCTGATGGCCCACCCAAAATGCAAATCTCTGTTTTTTAATAGTACTCCAACCCCACAGATATTCCATCTTCTCTACTATTTCCTGGCTAGAATGATATTAAGTGAGAAGGATGACATTACTCAATGGGTCTCTGCCACATATTAGTTTCTGGAAGCATTAATAGCCATTTCTCTGGAGGTTGGTTTGTTTCCTCTACCTGAAATCAGAAAACTCCATGGCAAGGGAGCAGCTTGTTTAAATTTGGCATTCACTCAACCAGCTCTTTTCTGATTTGTTGGTTGTTGGACAAAGCAACAACAAAAAATAAATGTGGCATTCCTTCAGTTTGCTCTATGGCAGTAGACCCAGTCTCATTGGGTTCTCTGAGGCTATTCCCTCTTGTAAGCCAGGCTGCAGTACACATGAAGCAAACTATTTCCCTAGAAGTAATTCTCATAGTATTACACTGGTAAACTTCAGGCCTCTCAACAATAAGGTAGAACATGCCACATAACTTCTTTGCAAACATGTTAAGACATGGTCTCGGCAACTGGATTTTGGGATAGGGAGTATTTCTTATGCCCTCTTAGCACTTTATATAGTTCATGCATGAAAGCAATTTAGAGTCCATGTAATATCACTGCTATCTTTACTTCACAAAACTTCTACTATTGCACTTGTTTCTAAAAATAGGCAAACATATGCCTTTTTGTGGTAGTGCAAAGCTTACCAGAATCTAGTGACTTCATTCACTTTCAGGAGAGATGCCAAACACCTGTATTTGCTCTAGGAAGCTGCAGAAGAGGAGTTTGTCTTCTGAAAATATTGGCCTTTGCACAATGCAATGGCTGCTCCAGTAATGCCAAGTGACACTAAACCCCAATGAATTAGGTGCTCAGAGAATCTTTTCTATGCAGGTGGATCAGCAGGAGGCAAAGAAGCCCTCCAACAGTTCTTGTATTATCGCTTCTCCCCATTAGTTACAGCTACTTACACATTTCAGCTTCCAGTTTCACAAATCATATTCAAGCCCAACATGTAAATGAAAGTGTTTGTTTAAGCGTCTTTCTACAAAGATGAAATTAAAAATTCTCCATCAAAAAAATTACAAAGCCTTTAATCCTCACCACTAACCTAAGGTTAGTATAAAAGCTTAGTTAAACACATGCAGTAATTTTCTTAATCAGCCAGCACTTCAGAAAGACAGATGCTTCTGTTTATGTTGGCCTATTATCAAGTCCTTTAGTGTGTGAATAATTCTGACGCCTATCCTGAAACTTCATTAGCATAAATTTCTTCTGTATTATTTTGCCTTCTGTGACAGATAGTACAAGTATTTTTATTCAGTTGGTTAGCTTATAATTCTTGGCCTTGAGAATCACAGTGTTTTGTGTATTTCCTGTATCTTTTATCCAACTGTAGTGGTCAAAAATTAGGAATAATTACACCACATGTGTGAAAATCAAAAGCTGCATAAGAACTAATTCTACAGTCTTGAAACTGCTGCAGGAAACCCATTGCCATAACTGGCTTTTGTTCAATAAATGTCTGTTAGTCAGAGCTTTGTAGAGAGACATGCAAACTGAATGTAAATCACAGAATCACAGACTGGGACCTCTGGAGGTCATCCAGTCCAACATTTCCCTGCAGCAGGATCACCTAAAGCTGACTGTACAAGACCATGTCCAAAACACTTTCAATATTTCTAAGTATGGAGATGCCACTACCAGAGGTTTCTGAGCAACCTCTGCCAGTACTCAACAATTCTCACAATAAAGTGTTTTCTGAAAGTTCAGACAAAACCTCCTGTATTTCAGTCTGTACCCTTTGTCTCTTATCCTCATCGAGCACCAATCAGAAAAGTCTCGCTCCATCCTCTTTACATCTTCCCTTCAGGTATTTATATATGTAGATGAGATTTCCCCTGCCCAAAGCCTTCCCTTCTCCAAGCTGAACAAACCCAGCTCCCTCAGTCTTTCCTCATAGAAGACATGCTCCAGTCCCTTAATAATCTTCATGGCACTCTAATGTGCTCTCTCCAGTATATCCATGTCTCTCTTGTACTGAGGAGCACAGAACTGGACACAGCACTCCAGGTGTAGTCTCACCACTGCCAAAAAGAAGGGAAAGATCACCTCCCTTGACCTACTGAAGACTAGAATACCATTAGCAGTGAGGGGAACAACTAAATGCTAGATTGAGGTATCATTCTATTGGCTTCACAAAGACATGAGAAAAGCATTCTCTGAAAGTCTTACGTGCATTCTATTCAAAGTATGTGAAACTAAATGACTTTTTAGAAACTTACATGGCTATAGGAACAGTCTATTTTTACATCATGGTCTCTTGAGTGAGAATGATGAATGCCATCCTTTCCATCTTTTATGGAGAGTTTATGTTCTAGTACAAGTGTGAATAAACACAAAGTTTCATTAAGGAAAAAATTTTGAGCTTGAGAGAAAAAAAAAGAATTTCTGTTTTCCACATCTCCTCTTATTTTTGGATTTATTTCACTTAGTAAAAATACAACCCACAGCTACTCTTCTCATAAGTAAAGCAAATAATCAGGATATCCTACTAAGATATCAGCTCACAGCATATCTGTTTTCACAAAAAACCTCAGTGGGCATCCAGCATGTAAACAGGTTTTTTCCCCATTCCATTAAGTGGTTATTTAAGAAATACAAATGACAATAGAACTCAAACCCACTTCTGTCTATTCTTTGAATCACAAATAGTTAAATAAATATAGAAGAGTGAGCATGCTGCATATAAGCAAGACTACACAATGCAAGGCCAGTATCAGCTTTCCTTCACCAATATTGCTGACGTGCTCAAAACCAATTAAGCCTATATGACAGTTTTCCAAGCACCCTGATGTCAAGAATTTACTTCAACTAAGAGATTATCAAAACCCATAACATCAGCCTTAGCTCATCAAATTAGTTACTAGCAATATTAATCTAGTATCTAAGGAGCTTACAAGTGTTGTAGCACTGACAAGCTTATGTCACAATAGGTAAAGCAAAACCTACTTCTTACAGCTATTGCTGTCAGGTATGAACAAGTGTGTGTTCTGTGGCCAAAACTTAACTGAATCAACCTTGGTTTTGCCTGGGTGAACTCTGGATACATCCATCACTAGCCTATTTCACAGCCCCACTTTATACAGTTGGTGTTACAAGGTAACAAAAGATTCTTGAAATAATTAAACATCTGGACTAATGAGCATGTTAAATATATTAGCTCTATTCTGTTACAGAAACTAATACAAACTTATGTGTCTATTGAGAACCATTATAACATCATAACACACATTTCTACATTCACAATATAAAGTATATTCTAAAATCTTGTTTAAAAGGCACTGTAAATGTGTAAGGCTTTGTTACAGGACTCACCATCCTTCACTTTCCGCTACTGCTTAACACTGAATTCTATTTATCTCTAGGTACAGAACAGAAATAAGAAACAAATTCCTCCCAGCCTTCAGTTTTAAAAGCTAATTCACATTAAAATATGACATTGACTTCTAGTGGAATAAGCCAGGTGAAGTTAACTGCTCCAGCCAAATTTTGACACACAGCTTCAATCAGCCTACTTATCCTCTGTGCAGAAGGTGTAACACAGACTGCTGCCAACTGCTCCCCTAAAAGGTTTTCTCCTTCATTCTCTACATCAGCATTGCAAAGGCAACAACCCACTTGGTAGAAGTCCATTGTGAAACAACATGCTGAAGACAGATAAGGATATGGGAAATGAATTTCTTTCCTCTATTTCTACTGCTCTCCTCTTTTCCATGATCCTGGTAGTGGAAGGTAATTGCTCTTATAGTTCTGAAGCTCAGACAGAGGCAGCAGAGAATAATTGGCACATGACTTTAGGTCACCAGAAAAAGTCTACCCCCGTTTGCAGCAGCTGGAAATAGCATAGGTGCACGCTGCTTGGGAATACAACACTGTGATTGATGAAAGGGACCATAATCCACTCCCCCACTGATACCTGAGCTATACAAAACACAAAGAGCTATCCTTTTGGAAAGCAATCAGGAGTGACTTTTTCTCTTTGTATCCCACTGTATTTATTTCAGGCATAGACTTTCACCCTTTGATTTGCATAGTTTTAGCTGTTCTCACCCTTAACTGTAGCACACCTAACTTCAGATTTTCAGCTGACTGAGGAATAGAGTTATTGTTTTAACAGCAAGAATGCAATCAGCATATTCTACAGGATGAATGGAATTATGGGAAAGAAAGCTAATAGAAAGTCCTATGCTATCTACCCAAAATCCTTTGTTACTCAGGTATTCTAGAATTACAAAGGCAAGCAAGTACTTTAGGTTGCAGTAATGTAACACTATTCAGGTCACACCCTGCTGCACCATAACTATACCATACTATAGAATCTTTTTTGTCTTCCTCCATTTGTTTATACTGTAAGCTATATTTTTCCTGCAGACCAAAGTTTCTTCTCTAGATGCACCCTCTATAGTAGACCTTTTCAAGACTACCCCATAAAGCTATTCTTTTAAAAGTGAATGAAACAAATGACTATGTCTATAGCCTTGCTCTTTTTCTGCAGAATTGTGTAAAGGAAAACCCTTTTTCTCACACAATTCCCTATAAACTGTATACCATGTAAACTGTAATGCATGTAAATGTGCACGGAAGTCTGACAGAGCCTGCCTAGACTTCCTTTCAGTGGCCAGTTTCACTTGGAGAAAGCCTAGACATTTTACACACTCTTCCATTTCCAAAATACTATTTTAAATATCTTTATTATTCTCCTTCTAGCCATTCTCTGCTATATTCTCCTTCACTGCTATATTGACTGCAACTGTCTTTCCTCAAACACATATACATATGACATATACATACATAAAGCTGTCAAAAGATTTAAGCATCAGTGAGCCATGACATCCTATGATGGCTATCAATGTGACATCCTGGGGGATATTCATCTCACCTAACTCAAAGAAATGTTGATCCTGTGGCAGAGCTCATCACTGTGGAATCCCTCTGTGGTTAATGAGAAGAAACAGGCTTTTCCATGTGATTCATTATAGTATGTTACATATCCTAAAATAGCTCGTTTCTCTCCTTTCACTACACAAATTGTATTTCCTGGACAGGCATCACCTCTCTCTGTTCTCTTTTGTGCCATGTCAGGTACAGCAGGGCTTTCTGACGTGGTGGTAACAAACAATAATGATGAACAGTGTCAGCTACAGCAACACCTAAGCAGCAAGTGGCCACACTAACAACCTAGATAAAAACATGACTAAATCTGAAGATCACTTCATTGTGCAATGAGTCAAAACTAATTCTATGTCCCCCACTGAACTTTTAGTAAAAGATCTAACCATGCTGAAAAACACAATGCTAGTCAGCTAATAATTCCTTCAAATATACTTGATTACCCTCTACTTCACAGGGATGGACTAGTTCCTTATATTAAATGGATTATTTCCATTTTTGAATTATAAGCCTTAAATATTTTTTTTTTTCTTTGCAATCTTGCTTGACAGAGCTTTTGTAAATTAATACCGTCCTTGCCTTAATCTTCAAGGAATCTGTGAAACCTCCCTTGTTTTTCTTTGTATACACAGTGAAACTCTGGAGCTTTCTACTACCTATAGTAGAAAGATAGTGTTCATCTGCAGATGAACACTATCACTAACAATTATACCATTTTATTTCATCAATAACAATATTTTTGTTCTCAAGGTATGAACTCACCTTTTTCCTCCAAGTAATTTTTAATTGTCTGTATTAAATTTTAGTTTGTTTCAGAATTTTCTTCCCTTAGAAAAAACCTTAAAAACACAGCTTTACTGACTTTATAGTATTTTATTTTGCACTCTTCTCCTTTTTCTTGATAGCCTTTTTTCTGGTTTCAGCAAAAATCTCTTTTCAATAGACCCACCACCCCAGCTTTATGAGGTCCTCAGTGGTTACAAATAAGATGATCCATTTAAAGAACTGAGAATTTTTAAAGAAATGTACCAATTCATTCTGATACCATGTATCGTCATCTTCTATTGATGAAATATCTAAGGGCTTTAACATACAGCTTTAGATGCAATAAGCTGTAAAATGCTCTGATGGTGTAATTTTGTTTAATGCCACTGGAAAAAAAAAATATATTTGCACCATTTTATACCAGTACAAGCCTAGGACTTAAATTGTTTTACATTGAAGATTGCTGACCAACAATTACTGGAATGATTCTCTGTGTCAGTTCTCCATGGTATCAGGAGATAATCAGTAACTCTAACGCAATGTAAAAAGCAGAACCTAAAATAACTGTCAGAGTGCTGCCTTTTTGCATTATTCATACCAATTTCAAAGGGTAGAATCTAAACAAAAAAATCACTCTGAAACATGTCTCATGTACCATGTTTCAGCCCTTTCTCCTTTTACATGAAGGAAATATTCCATAATATTTCAAAATATGTCAAGGGTAACCTGGGCATATAGCTGACTAATATTTTAAGGAACACATTTAGTAGATATACCTTGCCAAAATGCAAAAGATTATAAGTAACTGGTCTTCCAAAAATCTCCTTCCTCTCTGATAAATTCTTACACTGGCAGAACAGTGGGGGCTTGTTAGCTCAGTTCTGAGGGTTCTTCTTGCTCCTTTTAGTATTGTTGAAGAGGCCATATTGTTTTGGTGGGAGACTGGCACCTTCTGTATTACAGAGAGAGAAGCACTGTTAAAAAAAATCAAGGTTCCCAAGAAGGTAAATGAACATTTTCAATTCAAACACATCCTTTATTTACAAATATCTGTAGACTTCAATGAAGTCATTAGACAGATGATGTACAGGCAGGGTTTTTTTTGGTTTGTTTTTTGTTCGTTTGTTTGGTTTTTGTTGTTTTGTTTTTTTTTTTTGGGGGGGGGGGGAGGGGGGGGTGTTGTTTGTGGTTGT
>NDXB01014416.1:78026-89608 GCA_002631895.1 Agapornis roseicollis
TGATTATCTTTTTTTTTTTTTTTTTTTTTTTTGTATGCTTATTTGTTTTTTTTTTGTATGCTTATTTGTTTTTATTTTAAGCTTTCTGCATTGAAAAATCTATTTATTTCAATAAAGACAACATGTATTAGCTGATCACAGTAGATACCATACATATAGGATCTGAAATTGAATAAAAGGGTTTAAAAGGATAAAAAGGAGGCTCACATTATTCAGGGTAAAAGACACTGATGGATAACTGTTATTGAACCAGAAGGAAATAATGATGCCATGGCTAGCAAGTGAAAAAAAAAAAAGGTGTTAAAAATGATAATTTAGAAGACAATGACATATTGCACTGGGATCCTTCCATTCTTTCTCTAAGAGTGGAAAGAGCATAATAAACAAAAAAGAAGGAACTCAAATATGTGAATCTAAGAAGAAACATGAAGTAAATGGCTGCTTGTGAGACCTGGTCTGATCAGGAAACTCACAGAACTCCTTAACTTCCAGAACAAAGTCTATAGAAAGGATGGATTCCTATAGACAGAAAAGGGTATAGAAATACATTCTGGAAGTAGAAGCAGCCCAAGGCAGAAGAAAGGAAAGATACATGCATGCTGACTGCAGCAGCACTGCCAATTTGTACTGAACTGAAAGACACATGCTTGGAATACTATGGGAAACTTCAGTAGAGCTCCAAGTCAAGATAAGGAGCTAGCCCTGGAAATCTTTAGGATAAAAAAGAAAAAAGTTAGAACAGTGATCAAGAGGGGTTTGTATGATGGACATTCTAGATAGGATAAAAATTGCAGAATGGTATTGAAAAGGAACATCTTTCCTTCAACAGTGTAAGACCACGCTCATAGCCACTTTCAGCTTGACATTAAGAAATGAACAGAAATCATGTGCTTAGCAAAATAGCAGGTAGCTAATCAAAATGTGATGAAAGGTAGCAGGGTTTGAAGACATTTACAATATGGCACTGTGAATTTACTTAATTCTCTTAAAGCAAATATTTCAGGCATATATAAAATTGAGAGATCTGCCCGAAACAAATCCCTTGTAGAAAAAAAATGCTCAGAATCCACTTATATTTCAATTGAAGGAGTGAAACAAAAGAATCATAAAACATAGAATAGTTAGGGTTGGAAAGGACCTTAAGATCATCAAGTTCCAACCCCCCTGCCATAACCAGGGACACCTCACACTAAACCATGTCACCCAAGGCTTCATCCAACCTGGCCTTGAACACTGCCAGGAATGGAGCACTCACAACTTCCCTGGGCAATCCACTCCAGTGTCTCACCACCCTAACAGGAAAGAATTTCTTCCTTAGATCCAATCTAAACCTCCCCTGTTTAAGTTTGAACCCGTTACCCCCTGTCCTGTCACTACAGTCCCTAATGAAGAGTCCCTCCCCAGCATCCCTATAGGCTCCCTTCAGATACTGGAAGGCTGCAAGGAGGTCCCCATGCAGCCTTCTCTTCCCCAGGCTAAACAGCCCCAACTTTCTCAGCCTGGCTCCAGTATCCTGATCATCTTCATGGCCCTCCTCTGTACTTGTTCCAACACTTCCATGTCCTTTTTATGTTGACAACAGAGAAAGAGAGCAAGTCCAGTGCAACTTCAAGGTATGAAAGAAGTATTGCAGGGAGTTTTTAGCTCTGAATTAAAAAATTCCACATTCTGTCTGTTCTGTAAGTCTTTATTGGAGATGGGACCTCAGACACTGGAAATGTCAATGGCAAAACATGACACCACAGAACAGTAATGCTACTGTGGATGAATAGGGGAGCAAGTTGGTGGTGGCAGGTGGCTGTGTTTTTAAAGACAAGATAGATCCTTTTTGCAAAAGAACTAAATCTAATTCTGAATTAAAGTCACTGATATCAGATATATTAGTATTCAGCAGACTAGGTGATACAACCCTCATGAGTAGAGCCCAATTAATATTTTGCCACTTCTCCTAGATTCATCTGTAAGCACTGACAAGTTGTTTGAGGATGCAATAATTTTAGTTCAGAAGTCAGGCTAACATTTTATTACTGAGCAGTCTGTCAAACCCACACAGCTTGTTACTTTTTCCCACTTTCAAAACAATTAGCCAAAACAGGACAACTTAGTAATAACTATCAGACAGGGCAAATGTCAAAGAACAAATCTACATTTCATTTGATCTACCTCACATATGAAATTCCCAATCCATATGTGATAACAAGATTTGCAACATATAATTTTCAGTTACTTGGCAAAAACATACATTACCACATACTGTGGTAATATCCTGCAATTTTATCTTTGGACTTTGCTATTAAGCAACAGCAATGTCAAATAAATACTTTAATTCAATAAAATAAGCATATATTTATTTTCCTCTGAAGCCAAGAAACAAAAAGTGGTTTCACCTGAAAGGTTTCCCCTTCACATGTTATACTTACATTTTACTTAATTTTTTTTCCTGCCTGTCTTCTTGCAGAGCTATTTAAAAATAATCACCATTCATACAGGTTATATTCCTTTGCCACAGTCTGAAAAGGAAAGCAAACCCTCAATTGGAAGCAGTCCACCACGCTGCCTTGGAATCATGGCTCTTAAAAAGCCTTCAAGTTTCACCTACCAAGGAGCCATGAGCACAGGTGCCAGAAAACCCTAGTTTGTCAGGCACTCTATTGCTTGTCAATCTGCCTGGCATCTTGCCAAAGGCTGAGGCAGGGGAGCCAGCTAGAAACCCAGCAGGATTCTGCCACAACCCTACCTCAGCTTTGCTGAAATGAAAGTGGTCTGTGCAAAACGTTCTGATTTCAGTAAATCAGCAAGTTCCAATGAAGATGCACAGTGATTTGTTACTTTGAAAGAACAAACAATGACTGAGGTGGTCCTTTCTCATATTTCTGTGAAAAAAATGTTTTATGGCAATTTCCCTGGTCAGCCTTACTCAGGCCAAGCCACAAATGCATCTTCTTAACAGGTTGCCTTCAGATAAGGAAACTTGCATTGCATTGTCTAAACAGACATTTGTCTCCTGTGTAAGCCAGACATTCTTTTCCTTCCTTATATTTTCCACACAGGAGGGCGTAATTATTCTGGCACTAAACTGCATCAGTTCACAACCAGTGAACCAGACTCATAGATTTTCTGCCAGCTTTACCTGGTACTTTCTTTTGGGTTCTTGTGTGGTCTCTACTCTTCGTTGGGAAAGAACTTGCAAATATTAAAAAAAAAAAAAAAAAAAAAAAAAAAGTCTCAGGGATATCCTGTTAAATAAGGATTTATTTGAAGGGAACCTGAACCCTTACTTTTAAATATAAAAGTTGTATGAATTCCTTAATAAATATGGCCTAGCAGAAAATAATTCAAAAACATAATTTTTTTTAGTGTTCCTTAGATTCTGGCACCACACTATGTTAGTAATTTATTTATTTTANTTGAGGAGGTCTTAGATTTAATTCCTTTTTTGACCAATACCCCTTTGTCTTCTGAGTTGCTATTAACTGGTTCATGTCAGCTGTAAATGATTTTTAGGCAGGAAAGAAGGAAAGTTGTGAATGAACAGTGGAAACACATGTTGAGGGCCAGAGAGAGCCCTGATCTTTGGCTTATGCAGATAGTAACAGTTTTGTTACTGAGAACAGGTCATTTTCAAATAGCACAAAGCCTTGTCTTTGAGAAAAATGATTTGAAGCTGAGAAGAAAAGCTAACTATTTTATAAAGAGGCTGTGATGATGTAAAAACTTGTTCTCTACTTCTGACCTGACTCTAAGCATGTTAAATCTCACAAATTTGATCAAATTTACTGTTTAGAATTAAAGAAGCATATATAAAAGATCTTTTCATTTTATGGTAATGCTTTTATAAGAAACAAGTAACTGTTATTGTATTTAAACACTTTACTAGGAAAGTTGAATAAGATACATTTGCCTTCCTAGAATGTCCAGTCAGTTTGAAAAGCACTGAATTTGAAGAAGTGTGACAACCAAAAATTGCTTACTTAATGTTGACCTATGTTGTTATACCTTCAAGTTGTGCTATAAGGTAAAGCCTATAGTCATACAGTCATTTAGACTGGAAAAAATTATTTGTTTGGAACTAGATGATCTTAATCCAAACCTAACTATTCTGTGATTCTATGTTTTGGTGGGTTGTGGTTTTTTTTTTTTTTAATACTAACATACCTAGAGCACTTGAGTTTTTAAAAAGTGTTTTTCAGAGCCCTAGCCTAAGGGAGTCAGATTCACTGCTATATTTGTATCTTAGGGAGAAACTCACTTGAGTGCTAACTGCCTTCCAGCTGGTACCAGAAGGCTGCTTTGCTCATCCCCTTTTATTCCATGCATAAAGATCTTTCATCTTTATCATTTTTCTCTTGCAAAAGATGTAAGACTCCAGGTATTCCTATTTCAAGGGAACCAGTACACATTCATTTCTTACTGATACTGATGTGATTCAGATGAGATTTAACTGCACTGTAGCACTTTGGTTTATCAAATTCCTAAGTATTTAAAGAGTAACTTCCTGGTGAGCACTACATTTAATCTCATTTCCTTTAAAATCTTGCGTAACCACAGCATTCTTACATCACTTGGCAGTAGCTTAGGTCAAGGCCTCAAAGCATCTCTAAGATGAAGGGGGCTCAACATTCAGAGCAATGGTCTGCATTTCCCGGTGAACTTCATCACTGTCCACTATTGTGGATTTATATATATGCATATATATATAGTGGTGATGGGCCAGGAGGGTACTCTACAGAACCTCCGTTTTGCCATTTCACTAACTAGTATATACCCAACATGCCAGCATCAGCATTTACCAAAAAAGGATTTCTAGGAAAAATTATTTGAAAAACATACAGTTTTAAGAGGATGGAAACATATACAGTGGTAAATATACGTAGCAATTCCAGAGATATGTGACAGCAGGAAGTGGAGTGGGTTGATCAAGAAACATTGTAATTATAAAACCCTGTAGTCTGGAACAGGGCCAGTTGATTTCTGTAATGGTGTAATCCAGCTGTTTTTAACATTACATTATGTAGCTATGGTATTTGATTAGGTAATTTACATGGAGTGATTTGACAGGAATTTTAAAATATCCTTATTGCTTTATATATCTATTAGAAAGGAACATTTCTGTTTTACTGTCTAATTATGCAATGAGGCAAGGACTCCGGTATCTGCCAGAATATGAATCCAGCAAACTAAAATCTAATTACAATGTACTTGTTACATAGTAGGGACTCATGTGAGATTTTTCTAAAGTGCTCCATATACAAGATTTTTAAATTAGAGGGATTCATCCTTTTAGATGGCTAAATTTTACTAAACCAGCTCTCAGATTACTCTGTTGCTGTTCATCCTCCGGGACCTGTCACACCCTCACTTTTTTTTAGAGGCTCCTTCTCCAATACTCTGCAGCCATGCTTCTTTGTTTTAACTTTGTGCTTTTCTCTAACTGACCTTACATACATACAATTTTTACCACTATTTCTAAGCCACACCTCACTGTTCTATTACGTACTTCTGACTTCTTCAAACTGATATTTTATTTTCCTGTGCAGATATCTCCTCCAAGGTAGTGCACATAATTGAAAGGGTTGATGTCATCTACTTGTGCACTGTTCTTATGCATGTTTCATTCACTCAGTGGGTAAGTCAGACAGAGGTTAGGATAGGAGGGATTATCTAATGATTTCTCTATCAGCTCTTGCCCAATATCTTAGACTAGATTCCTAGCTTTTAAAAACAGTTACATTGAAATGAACCCTATCCAAATGTACATTAATGGTAGCAAATTAAGCAGTGCCTGGAAAGAGAAAGCATACTGTAAGGGGCATTGGAACATACTTGTTTAGACTGTTACATTTTTAAGTCTCAAACATTACACTCGCCTAAACAATTCCCTGGTTGTGGATGCAGCGGCTAACAAAGATGTTTCTTGGAAAAAAACAGGACAGCTTGCATGTTGCCTACCTGTCCCTTGTGATAGAGGGTAAAGCAATTTCATAAAATAGACATGGGTTTTGCCTGAGAATGGTCCAAAGCACATTTAATTTAACTGTACAGATGTAACCAGTAAGTCTACTAGTAGCAAATACCAATTCTGCCATTTTAAATTACTTTGGAACTTTCTGAGGGACAGGAGAGAAAGCAATGCAAAAGTAATTTAGAATAAAGTAGCTAAGTGGGTCTTTAATTATTGAATCCTCAGGCAATCTCGTTTGAGATCAACCAATAAGGGAGTATGCACCACACATCACATTAACTTCTCTAAACTAGCATTGGAGACAAAGCTCTTATTTTATGCAGTTTAACCATTGGAAGCTTATTTTGAAATGTTTACATATGGCACCAGGAGATAGCTACAAGAAGAGTAAACATGATTGATGCATGTGAAGCTTTCTATCTGAACTTTGCATGGGAATTTAGCATTCATGAGACACATGCAGTACATCTTAATTGCTGCTGCATCCTGATAGCTGAGTGCTATTTTACACTGGCAACTTACCACTTCGGCAATCCAGAATTCAGAGAGGTTACATGGATTCAGGTCAGGACTGTAAATCATATCTCCCAAGAGTTTCATGCTGAGCAGCTGGCACGTCAGCAACTCCCTCCTCTCCCCAGTACAAAACTGACATTTATAGACAGGTTAAGTAATAAACCCAGCAAACCAACCTTGCTAAACACTACTATCTCATCCACTTCATAAGAACTCAATGATATACATCTGATGAACACACAGCATTACAGGCAAACTAAAAGTACATACAGCAAGATTTCAACAGTCTTTCTCTGTAACAGTAATATGCAAGTGTGGGAAGACCTCAGAGGAAAAATATTCCATGTTGGTTTTGCACAGCAGTTCCAAAAGTCTTCAGCACTAGACCTAGAATGGTCAAACTCAGTTATTTCTGATCCATTTTATTCCAAATTCTATATTAATGCTTCAGAAAACTCAGTTCTATGGCATCTAGGTTTCATGTTTCAAGATTTTCTGAGGCACTTAAATCTTCCAAAATATTTGCTCAGTATTTTGTTATATCCATGGCTGGGTTCCCAGTTGTGAAAAGTGACCCATACTCCACGCTAAAGCCGAACTATGCAGTGAGGAGCCCTGGAGACCTTACAGGAGCCTCATATTTATCCTTCTGCTGAGTCACAGTCAGTCAGTTCTGTATCACAAGTTTTAAATTTTGTTACCAATTACAAATAATTCTTTCGCCTCCCCAAGTTTAGCGTCTCACAAGGTGTAATATCAGCTGCAAGAATCAGATACAAGAATCATGTCTCTGCATTTCATCTCCTATTTTATCATTCTTACAGAATTTACATACCACAGTACTTAAAACCAAGCCTTATAACAAGAAGAGCGATGTCTATTCTGTTGGCACCATCAAGATGTGGTTTCACCTTTTGCCCTTACACAGGTTCTCATACCATTCTTATTTATGTAAGATTTAACTGCTCTCCAGTAATAAAATAAGAGATTCAACTGTTGTCTGCTTTCCCAGTTCATTTAGAGTCACCTTTCCTCAACATAAAAGTGCCAGCTTCCTGCAGCAGAGGAGGGGAAGAAAAAAAAAAAAATAGAAACAGTTGCTTTTCCTTTAAAGATCTTTGATCTGTGTCTAAAAACTACTGCCAGCAGACACAGAGGGACACTTCTCTGCTGCAGCTGCATCCCAAAAAAAAACCAACACCACTTTCATATCACTTTAGGAGGCATACAGTGAGAGACTCCTTCAGGAAACAACTATGAGGAGGAGGGTAAACCTCTGTTTAGATCCTTCCTTATCTAACCCTTAATTTCAAGTTGAAGTAGTGCATTATTTTTAAAACTACTTTGGCAAATGAAGGTGAAAAAGAGCAAAGGCAATGTGAAACATACACGGACAAATTATTCCCCATTTTGTACAATTTTACACCAGTGTGCTGCCTTCCCTCTATAAAACATGCTCTTAGCACGGTGCAGTACATAGCAGGTGACAGCCACAGAAAATGGGCACAGAGCTGTATGCAATGGCACCTGCAGGAACAATTTGGTCTCAAAAGGAAGTCGAGTGCAAACTTATGGAGGGAAATTTCACTGGCCTACCCGACTGACATCCCTTCCTCTCCATGACACTATTAGGCTATGCATACAGCAAAGCTCATAATTAGTCCCTCAGAGACAGATGGCACCTCCTCAAACAAAGTTTAGAACAACTCATTCAGATCTCTATCTTTCAAAAAACCTGCATATTCTAGATCTTAGAGAAGCCCACTGGGTAATACCAAGTATAATTCTAATTAGAACAAAAGAAAACAAAGACACTGTCTTAGATGTAACTGTGAAAAATAATTCTCCATTTTTTCCCCATCAAAAAAGAATTTGCCAAATTCAAATGAATATCAAACTAATTAAATTCAAGGCTTCAACTAGCTTTTGAATTTTTATCACTGCTGATAGTCAGTTAGTAGGGCAATAAAATTTACATTTACTACTACCTCTCAAGCCCGAGAATTACAGATAATTGACAATAGAGTGAACACATCATTTAAATGAGGAACTACAAAAAAAAAATTTCTAAGCTTACCAACAGGCTTGAGCATTGGAAAACCCCTTAGAAATAAAGCCAACCAAATACTGAGGCAAATATTAGGGAATGAAATTGTGACTTTTTCACACGTCCAGTTTGAAAATTGTGCTTTTCACAATTTCTACCATTTTCTTGCCATTCCCACATTGATCTGTTTACCTGAAATGCTAAAATCTCTACAGCTATACCTATTTCTATTGCTATTTCTATTACTATTACTAATAGGTACCAGAGACCTTTATTTTTACCATACCCAGCTTTCATATTATTTTACTCTTCTGCCAGAAAGGAACAGTAAAGTTGTGTTTCACAAATGTTTATTTCCAGTTCGCTGCAAAGCTTTCTGGACCGGTAGTGCAGGTCAGAACCTGAGATAGGTTTCAACTGAGATCCAGTCCTAGCAGAGTAGGCCTTTTGTTTTCCCCCTGCTTCTCCCCTGATTGCCTCATTATGAATTCAGTAGATAGGCAAAAGCTCTCAACTTCGAGACTGAGGTCTTATAAGAATGATGTTACATAATAATTAAGTTTTTAATTTTTCTTTTACAATACATTGGAAACTAAACCATTCTTCTAGCTTGAGATGCAACACACAAGTTGTGCTTTTTCATTCTTTCCTAAGGCATCTGATAAAGGTTTCTTAATTATTTTACTACCAACATCTCTTAAGCTAAAACCCAGCAAAATGGGGACGCAGTGATCACTTTTAGCAAACTGAAAGCTAAAAACTGTCAACAGATGCCCTTCTGGTTCCAAGTAATTCTTTAAAGTAATCACACATTAAATGGGACAGACGGCCAAAAGTCAGAAAGAATCATTAAAATTGTTTTATAGAGATGCTATCAAATAAAATATCTTAACTATCACAGGACTACTTAGGTCAAACTGTGAAGCTCAAGCTAAGTAGTTCTGGAAAGGCCTTATAATTACTGAAATGGAAATTGGAAATTGAGATTACACATGATTACTTACAGATAACAATAATTTTATAAAATCAAGTATTTTGAACAGATACTGCTTGATCTGACAATCATTTGTTTCAGGATAAATTACTATTGGTACTATTATGAGATCTAGAAGCTCTTCCAGCTTACTGTTCAGCACCAGTAAGGAGCAGATCATTTGTATGTTAAGCAGTAGAATTTACTTTCTGAAGAAATTCATCAAAAGAAAGCTAATTATTTGCCAATGGTACTGAGTTGGCTCTGGTGAAATTTTATAATAGGCTTTCATCTGTCCCATCTTATACTTCTGTTCATTTGTAAATCATCATTGATTACTAACCTATTGGGCTCTTGTTGAATAGCACTCAGATGGGCAGAGCATTGTAAGCAAGCTCTTTCCTCCTTGCTGTCTTTATTTACTATTTCTTTCCAATAAACAATGTTCCCTGCAAAACCATAAAATAAAATGCCAACAATTAAAAGCTGAACACTATACCACTTATTGTTCAATAATTTCCTAGCTTACTGTCTTGTAGAAATCCATTCTCAGAATCATATTCTACACAACTTCATAGCTTTTATGGACTATTTTCTTTTCAGCCCACAAAGAGAGGTTGTTGTATGAAATACCAAATATTACTGTACCTTTTCTCCTAAAGCAGTTTTTTGCAGTTTAATTAGACCCAATAATTTATTTAACTGTATCTAATTAGAGTACAAATAAATCATATGTTACTTTATGTAACATTGTATTATTCAAACTGTGAAAATCAAATAACACTGCCTAATCACAATGCCTATAGCTGCACATATGCTATTCTAAAGGGCATCTCTCAAAAGATAATAGGCTGTGTTTCTAAAAATCACCATTATTTCCAGAGAACCTATGAAAATGGACAATAATTCAGTTGACCCTGACTGATTATTCTTACAGATTCCAACAATATGTTTCTTAATATAATCAGTGAATCCTTTATTTTCTCAAGTATAAACCCAAAAGGCTTACAATTGAATAAAATATTGGAATGACCACACAGGAATATTACCAAACGCATTCTGATTTATTGCCTCTGTAGATATCTTCTGAGACATTCTTCATGTAGAAGTACTTTTACATTCTAGAGGTCTAAGACTACTATACTATCCCTTTTCAGCCTCCAGAAAAGGAATCTGGAAAGCATTTACTAGTGGATAAAGAGCATCAGAATTACAGCATTTTTATTTCCACGAGGCAGCATACATTAGCAGCATTAACTACACAAATACATAGGGAAAATATCACTGTACAGGTTAACAGTGGTGAAGTTAGTGAAAATCCACTGAGTCTTCATTATATATAGCCTGTCATTGGTTAGTATTCAGCCCTTCTTTCTCATAACAATATATTCTCCAAGCTAAAGCACCTACATATTTTCTCTCAGTTCAGCTAATTGTGGGATTTAGTGTTTTACTGAAAGGGAACTAGAAATGAATGTGTGGCCTCCCAATAGACTGAGTTACCTAGCATAGTCCTGATTGAAATTGTGTTGACTGAACAATTTTGGTTTGGCTTTACTTCTCATGCATTATCAAGTTTTCCACCATCAACAACATTTAATGGAATAACAAATAGAAAGAAGCTCTACTTTGATGTGTTCTCATGACAGCGGCAGGTGAAAAGCACTGTTTAGGAATAACCTAACAGAATTTGTCCAGACTATGCTATATTTTTTGCATCTGCTGGTAAGGACAGATGCTCTGTAGACAGAATATTTTCAACACAAGGGAAACATGATTTACAGATAACATGCCTAGACTATTCCTTACAAGTCACCTTTCCCCTAGCCTTACCTTCAATTACACAGACACATGATTAGCAGACAAAACTACTACTTCAAAGTCAAAACACCCCCACCCCAAAAAAGCCACATAGCAAAATTAATAAAACCCCAGAAGAACATTTTATAAGCTCCATTACAGCCAGGCTCCTATATTATCTCTATAATGTTTGATTCAGAATGCTGGCACTACAGTCTTTCATAACAAACACCAATAACTAATTACTTATACTAAATTTTTCTTTTTTTTTTTTTTTTATTTTA
>NDXB01014418.1:0-78813 GCA_002631895.1 Agapornis roseicollis
TTCCCGGACAACATCCCTGTATTCATCCCATGCAGCCTGTCCTTGCTTCCACCTTTTATAAGCTTCTTTCGTCATTTGAATTTTTCTCAGCAGCTCCTTATCCACCCAAGGAGGTCTCCTGGCCCTCCTGCTGCACTTCCTTCTAGTTGGGATGCAACATTCCTGAGCTTGTAGCAGGTGATCCTTGAATATCANGCTTCTTTCGTCATTTGAATTTTTCTCAGCAGCTCCTTATCCACCCAAGGAGGTCTCCTGGCCCTCCTGCTGCACTTCCTTCTAGTTGGGATGCAACATTCCTGAGCTTGTAGCAGGTGATCCTTGAATATCATCCAGCAGCCTTGGGCCCCCCTGCCCTCTAAGGCTATATCCCATGGAACCTTACTAAGCAGGTTCCTGAAGAGGCCAAAGTCTGCTCTGTTGAAGTCCAGGGCACTGAGTTTGCTGCATGCTCTTCTCACTGTCCTGAGGCTCTCGAATTCTACCATCTCATGATCACTGCATCCAAGGCTGCCCTGGAGAGTCACATTTCCAACGAGCCCTTCTCTGTTGGTGAGCATTTTTCCTTTTCTATTTGCTCTTCATAAGGACATTAAACTTGAACTGCTGTACAAGTTGGGGAAGAAAATTATTAGCTAAAAGTTCTAGAAAATGAAATTGATGAACTTTATGCTGCTACATCATTGACTAGATCATCCTGCTATGTCTTTTCTTTGAACAGTATATTGCAGAATATGCCTTTTTTCAGCTGTCTTGCTGTTGCCACAAGATGGCAGTGAGTCAGTACCTTATACTGGACCGAGAAGCTTTTTCTCATTCACTACCCTTTTAACAGCCTTCTAGTGGGGGCTAATGGTAATTTGTCTTCTCTAGTATGTGGGCAGGGAATGCGGGAGGAACAAACTTTGCACTGTACTGTTATCCAGCCTGGTCTGGTGGAAGTGCAGAGGGGTTTTGGAACTAGATGAGTTTTAAGGTCTCTTCCAACTTAAATTCTTTTATGATTCTATATGTTCTTAGGGATATGGCTTCACATCAAAGTCACTGTGCAATATGTGAGTGAATTTGCCATTAGTCACTGCAGAGATTACATCCATGCCTACTTTGTGCTTTGTATTACAAATGAAGTAGTTTCTACGTCTTGTACTGAGACAAGTTTGCTCAGATTACGTCCCCTTTACAGAAGGCATGCATGGGGAATGCAACCACCACAGAGCAACTGTTAAAGAGTAGATTTGAAAAAGGTCTTGCATGAGCATAGTTCTAGAAGAGTTAATTCCCCTTCCATCCTTGCAGTGTGAACTCTGAATGAATCCATATGAACTTGTGCTCTGCAATATACTCAAAAAGTCAGTGCCAGGGGAGCTGCCTGTACCTCATCTATAAGGACTAGGACAACTTTGTACCATGATTAGTATGTGGGCACTGCTCACTTGCACCCCACACACTTCCATCTAGGAACAAGAAAACTGTTTGAGGATCAAGGTTAATGCTTGGGGTGGAGGAAAATGGACAATCAGCCAATACTCAGTCTGCAGGTGCTCATTAACAGAACAAACTGCCTCGCAGGGCTGTGATTGCTGCCCTCATCCACAGCATTAAGAGCTACAGTTGTGCTCCACATGAAGCAGACACATAGGAGAGTTCACCTCAGCTGCAGTCACACAACTGGCCATATCAAACTACTGTTAGTCTCCAAGTAGCCTTTTCTGGTGCAAACCCATGGCTGTTGGGCCAAGACTTTTTCATTTGCTGCTATGGGATGGTTTATTCTGGGTCACTCATGTCAGGAGTGTGTGTACATAGCATCTTCATTGAAATGGGGATGGAGAATGAGGTTTTTCAAATGCATGGGGAGCAGCTTTAGCCCTAGCAGGGAGGGCTTCATCATGTTTCAGGTTTTGCTGGGACTGAGGGACACATTCAAGCACAAACAGAGATGTCATCAAAGGATATGATTGCAGGGATCCAAAGAGACTGGGCATTTCTATGCTTTGCAAACATTCCTCTTTTTGTCTATCAGTTACACTGATCAGTAACGGAGTGCAGGTCATTCACTGTCTTCCCATGGCTTACTAGAGACCAAAATCTGCTAAGATGGGTGTGGACAGGCTGTCTGACAACCGACATTTTGTGAGCAATCCAGAGGCCTTGGTGTAAGGCAGCCTGCATGAGAACAGAAGCAGAGTCGAGATAAAATGAAGGCCATGGATTAGGGAGTAAAAGAAACACCAGCTGTAAGAACTCAGAGGCAGGCGGAGGAGAGGGGGAGCTGAGAAGTTCTGGGGCTCGAGTTTCCAGGCCAGTGTTATCCAATCCTAGCATTGTTAAGGGTTAAGGTGCCCAATCAACAATTGCCAAATCACTGTAGCTGTCCTAAGAATCTCTATATAACATTGACACTTGGTCTAATAAAATGGCATTCGCTTGATCACATTGATCATCTCAGCGTTGTCCACGACTCCTGCGTCAACAGATGGGAACATGCCAAACACCTTCTTGCACTTTGAGGACTTTCAGCATAATAGAGGAAGCATGTTTTCAGAAGGCAGGCGGTATTACTTCCCAAGTCACTTGGATAATGCTGTCTGCATTGCTGCCCTGGACAAGGTGTGAAAAGTCAAGCAAAAGTTTTAAAGTAGCTAGAAACTCATAGATGGTCTCTAGTTTTGTTCTGATGGGCTACTATCATTGTAGTAGTCCTGTGCTGCAATGTAGTAACTTACAAATCTGCTTATACTTTTTCATGTGCCATTCCTGCTCATTTATCTCCCCTGCCTTGAAATATTCCTGGTATAGATAGTTACATCAGAGTGGACGCAGACGATCAATCATTCAAGATACCTTTTTCTCAGTGAAGAGTAATGGTCACATTTATGGCATAGGTCCTTTAGCCTGTTATAGATGTCTACCTCTGGATCAGAACAATTGCTCTGTTGTAGCACCTGGATATGTGTCATTGCAGTAAATATCTGCACTTGGTTAGATAAATCCAATTTTAGGTTCGTAACTGGTAGTAGATGAAAAATTACCAGTGTAATGTTTGGCAGAACCCATCATAAAAGATTCCTTTTCTTCTCATAGTTTGTATTTATCTTCCCTTTCTTCCCTTCTCCCTCTTTTGCTTTTTAAAAGCAGTCCAGTGGACAGTAATTTAACCTATCATTAATCCGTAGCAACTCATCCTGTTCAAATATAATGTCTGACAACAGGGTGATAACATCAGATTTTGGCACATAGCATCAGATCTTTGATCAGAGTCCTTTCCCTCTTCAATGGCAAAAATGAAATCATCAGGTAGTGCCAGGACTTGATCCTACATGCTTCAGGGGAAAAAGTGGTGACTGGGATGTGAGTGATGCACCCAGAGTAAACTCACTTGAAGTGCCATCTGGACTTTCATGGCAGCTGCTCACAGGGTCCCTGTTGTGCAGGTAAGAGGAAGACCCATAAGGTTTGGGCTGCCAACTTCAAATGCACTCAACATGGAAGTGCTCAAAGAAAGGAAATAAAGTGGGATGTATTCTTGCTTTCCTGTATAGTGTACCCTCAATGAGATAGAAGCGATGAAGAGCTCCTGCCAGCACTTCCAGGAGAAGCTGGATGAGATTGAAGAGCACCTGACAGAACAGCAGGTGCTGTTTTCCAGCACTATGCCAGATGAAGGAAGGTAATGGCAGCCCAACACACTAAATCCAAAACTAGCATCAGCAAGAGCCCATGGGTGCATGCAACATCACTGGTCACTTGTGGTACCACAGCACTTCTGGTCTGTGAGGTGCAGCTATGGGCATCCCGCAAGTGGAAGTGTATTGTGATGTGCGTTTTGCTCACAGGAAAGTGAGCTTATCTCTACATTGTTCAGGGCTCTTAAATATAACCATCCTGAGGGGGAAGACTGTTCCATACATGTAGGCTAGATTTTTAACATGGAAATACTATGTTTTAATAGCAATAATAACACAGGAACAAATCTCATTCAGCTGGAGCTTGGTGTCCCAGGGAAGGAGGTGGGGATGATCTCTGACAAAACAGTCCCTTTAGGCCATGTATTTAGCACTCACAATCACTGCAGGGGCAATGGCGGAAAACTTGAACCAGCTCTTCATGGACTCAGCCCAAGTTCACAGTGATTACCAATAAGCCTCAAGTTCACAAGAAGTCACAAGGGGCTTCCAGTCTCTACTGCCTGAAAGTAGGACATTTATGCAGTGTCAGAAATGATAAACCTGCCCAGACTCAAGCTGGCTCTGCAACTACAATGTTTTTTATCTTGCAACTGAGATAATCAAAGAGATGAGAGTCTAACAGAGAAGGGCTGTTTATTGTTTTGTAAGGTATCCTGTGATCATGGGTAAAAACAAGACTGCAATGGAAGGAGATACAGGCATTATGTTGGAGCTGAAGAAGAGGAGGCTGTTCACTGCTCACTCAGGTGTGTTTTCACTGCTGTCTCTACAGGGAGGAAGCCAGACACCTGCAGCTCTTATGCCGAGCTGTTCGTCAGGAGGTTGCAGAGCTGGAATTTCAGCTGAGGGATCAAGTTTGCCAGGTCAAGGAGAGCATCCTTATGGTATGTTGAACAAGCCACTGCTCTGGGTTGTGAGGGGAGAGTTTAAAGTCTGTCCTGCTATTCATTGTTCAAAGTGCTGACTCTGAGGTACAGCTGAACAACCCTTTCATTGCCAAAAAGAGGAGGCTTTCCAATAACAGACTTCAGTTTATGTCTTTGACTTTCTTTCTCCTTGTTTACGCTGCTTGAGCTCAACTACCCAGAAGAAATGACAATGCTTATAAAAGTGTCTGTATCCTACTCTGCTCTTGGCTGCTAGAATAAGGTAACAGGCAGTCAGCCTACATAATCCTTGAGAAACAGTTACCCGTCTGGTTCTTTTCTGGTCCAGCTCTCTGGACAATAAGGAAAGGTAAAGAAATGATGGTCAGGGGATTTGTCTTTAGTTCTTCCCTGACAAGGTTAGGTCAGAGGGTCAAGATTATAATGGCCACAGGCTGAAGTCTGTTTGTAGATTTTCCATTAGGCAATTAGGTCTATTGGTTTGAATTAAATGTCCTTTAGGCTTTTCTCTTCCTCTTTATGGCAACATCTCATTTGCCAGATATTGCATGTCTTCTTTGGACCAAGCAGAAGAGGCAGGCATGCTTCATAGACTCTTGTGTATCCTGCTTGATTCCTTTTATTATATTTTTATTACTGCAATATGCTTTTCCTTCTATTTTCTCTGCAGCAGCTGGACCAATTACTAGCAGAACAATCCCATCTGTTTTCTGAGCTCGGACTCTCTGATTGGAAGGGAGAAAGAAAAGCCCAGAATAAACAAACGTTCTCAGATGCTGCTGACACTGAGCATCTTCAAAGTGGGTGCTCAAAAATGGTGCTCCCAAAGGCTCCTAGCAAAACCACAACAGCAACAGGCTCACTCTCTGCTCCACAGCTGGAGGCACCCTCAATGCAGTTTCCCACCAGGACAATGCCTGAGTCAAATTCAGTCAAGTCTGCCCCACAGGAGCTGTCTACCAGCACAAAGGAAATAAAAGGAACTCCTCAAGCAAACATGGACTTTAAGTCATTTATACACAATGTAAGGAGGTGTTTCAGGCTCACCCTCAAGGTTTTAAGTGGAAGGGATCACTGACCTGCAATGCAGTTTTACTATTCTGTGTCTCGTTGCCACAGCCTAGATCAGGACCCTTTCCTGCTATGCTGTGCATTTATCTGAAAGGATGGATCCTGTGTTTCAGGGCACTTTCAGTTTGCATAGTCAACACAGGCAGAACTGGAACTGGACCTGCCTTGATGTTTCTCAGTAAGCTCTGGCAATGATCTAGATTCTTCAGAGAGAAGAACATATAAATATGTGGATGGTATTTGGCTTGCTTGGATTTTGGATGCAACTGTTGGACTAATTAGTGCATCCAACCATCTCCTACCATATGAAATCAGTAATTTATGGCTTCAGATTGCAGAGACAATTACCCAGTTTTACAAGGGCAGTAAAGGCAGTGAATTGGAAGGTTTGCTGTTTTTCTGGAGAAATTCAAAGTCAGCATTTCTGACTGCTCTGATCTCACTATGTAACCATAAAAAATTGTTTACCTGCCTTTTGTAATATAAAAATCTCTTAGATAGCTGCCTTATCATTTAATGGTCTCTTCTACATAAATATTCCTTAAAGGATTTTTTGCAGGATTAATCAATTCTCTTAAATTAACAATAAGGATTCAATTCTGCAGAAACTTCATGTAAACGCCGTGGGAGGGGATGCTCTTTATTATAGACTTATAATACTTTATTGATTTATATTAATATTACCACTGTTATTATCAAGCTGAATCAAGTTCTTTAGCACACCATTCAAAGAGTGAGAGCCCTAGACAGTGAGGAACAAAGAACTGAAATGTTTGAGATTATCTTTTGTCATCTTTTGTACCCATTTCCTTTTCAGACTGGCCTTACTAACACTTCTTTCCTTTTTTTTTCCAGGTGAAGTAATCTTTCCCAAATTCTTCAGATAATGATTCAGCAAAAGGAAAAGACTGATGGAGGACAGACTTGTAGATTTTGTTTCTAGTAAAGGTGATGGTTTTCCTGAAATGCATGGTGTACCTCAGAAACAAAGGAACCAAATATTTCATTATAGAATGTTCTGATCACAGCAGATTCATTTGCAATGAGATGACTGGCCAGAAAAGCAGGTATTTTAAAAGGAATTTTAGAAGAGAAGCACTATGTATTTTGCTATTCTGTGACAGTGAAACCTATGATGTGCCCAATTGCAATCACATGGGACAGGGCTGTTCTCTGAAAAGTCGTTTAGAAGGAAGAGAAGAAGGTTTGTTTTTAAGGATAAACTTCAGATCTTGCAGACAGCCCAGGAGATACCACTAGAAACACATTATCCTTATAGCCAGTCATTTTAATGCAGTCCTTCAACCAATACTAATCCTCAAACCCACACTACCTTGTATAGTCCTAGTCGCATTCTAACTTTTCACTTGTTGCTAATCTCCTCTCACTAATTTGTGAAGTTTTTATTTACTGTTAGTGTCGAATCAGAGGCTCAGTGACAAAACACACGTTAAAAACCCGCTCTGTCAAAATGTTACTGTGAATAGTCTCCTGGCTGTCTTCCTCATATTTGCTTTGTATAAATCCAATCGAAACCAAAATGAGATGAGAAACACAGGATTTTCTATGTTAGAAGCCTTGAATCATAATTCTGGTTCCGTTTTTTTGAGAGTGCACAGAGCCTGGATTCACATAGAAAAAGCCATAAGAAAAGACCTCTCAGGTTTGGATCATAGCGAAGAAATTCAACCGGTTCATTTTCAAAGCGGTGTAGTTTGTACTACTGCTTTCAATTTAGCACTTCCCAGACTGTGAGATGTCCTACTAGCTTGTTTGTTTAATGCTCTGGAGGGATCTTAGGTGTCATTTAGGCTTTGGTGTTGCAAATCACAGCTCTGCAAAGGTGCAAATAGAAGTAGCATTTGCACGTTTAAGGAGAAAATGGAGTCAAGCATGCTGAGCAGCCTCGAGGCTTCCTGCACCTCCATGTTTCTGCAGATGTTCAGGGTAATAAAATGATTGGGGGAGAGAGGTACATAACATAGCAACTGACAGGATCCTCCACAGCCTGCTGGGCCATGAATTTTGCTGGTTGAAACTTGCCCCTTCCTTGAGACCCCGCATGGGATTTGTACACCACTTCCTCGTACCAAGTATTTGAGAGTTTGTATGTCAAGACTTGTGATTGTGACAGTACCTTCTGGCAGCATGTAAACTGGACCAAAACATCCTTCACCTATGTTTTGGTGGAACAAGGCATAAATAAGGCTTAATATTTATTTTCTTCACTGGCTTATGAACTGTGCTTACAGATGTTGTTCCTCAGTTTGGGGAGGAAGACAAGTAAAGAGTACAGTTGAATGACACACAATGATGCCAGTGCTGAAGGTCACCTGGAAGAAAGGATGACAAAGAAGCTTCCTTGCCTCAACCACACCATGGCTATGATTCTTCCCATGAAACAAGATGTTTTTAGCAAGTACAGTGTGATGTGTAAAAGCTCTGTATGTGATGCTGCAGCAGCTTCTGCCTGTCTTATAATCCTGTGTCCTGAAGATGGTGTTGGCAAGTGGCAACTATTCTTGATTAGAAAGATCACACAGGACCTCTGGTGTCACTTGAATTCTATCATTTGCATTCTCGACCAGAACTGACTCTGACTCCTGCTAACAACTTTGAATGGTCTGTATGTGCAGTGCAATTCCTCATTTCAATTTAATCATAAAATCAGTTCATGCAAGCCATGGATGGGATAGGGTTGTCCCCTGTGCAACACTTAGACACCCACAAATATTGTTATTGTGAACTTGTTTGCATTTATAGCTAGATGACCTTTCAAGCCCCCAGTGTTTTTTAACAGTTAAGCTGTAACCTTGTGCAATAAAAAACATCCTAAGCAATGTGAAAGGGAAAGATCTTCTGACTTACCCTAGAGCACAATGAGTGATATTTCACTTCATAACTCCTCCAAGCATGTTACGAGGATGGCTGGGCAAAGCCTCATAATGCTGCTGTTGAAGACGGGAGAGAAAAGAAAACAGGCAGTAATTTTGTGATCAGGGAAGTCCAGAGGTAGCACTGGTGACAGCCAGCTGTGTACTCACTTAACCTCACAGTGCTGCCAACCCTTTAAATGCTATCACTTCTTTCCCTTTAGGGCAGTCATAAGCAAATATGGTAGAAATCTTAATGATAACTCCACAGAATTAATGAAACACTAACATATCCGATTGAGTCTTATAATTGCTCTAGCTAGCTAGAACCATAAAAATTAGCTTGCAGGCTCACAAGGCAGTGGGTCATAACTTGGGGGTGGGGGGGACTATATTACTTGCATAAAGCATTAGCACAAGGCAGTTTGCAAGTTTTAAATGTGAAGAAAACTGACCCTGTGACACTGAAGGATGTCGGACAGGAAAGGAAGGAGAAAAATGAAAAGAAGGGGAAAGGGAAAGGGAAAGGAGAGGGAGAGGGAGAGGAGGAAAGAAAGGAAAGGAAAGGAAAGGAAAGGAAAGGAAAGGAAAGGAAAGGAAAGGAAAGGAAAGGAAAGGAAAGGAAAGGAAAGGAAAGGAAAGGAAAGGATTTGAGCAAAAGGCTGTTTTCCTCCCTATTCCAGCTCTTTGAAACTGATCTATGTAAAAACATTGGCTCTGTTTCACNAAGGAAAGGAAAGGAAAGGAAAGGAAAGGAAAGGAAAGGATTTGAGCAAAAGGCTGTTTTCCTCCCTATTCCAGCTCTTTGAAACTGATCTATGTAAAAACATTGGCTCTGTTTCACAGAACTGTTGAGGCCCTACAAAGGTCCATGCAATATAGATCAGACTTACTGTGGAAAGGAGTAAGATACACAGGGTGTAGGTGTGCTACAGCAGTTGTTCTCCTCCCTGCTGCTCTCTGGTGTTTTTTCAGCATCTCCTACCTGCAGAAAGCCAAACCTGCCACCTGACATCCTTGTAACTCCCTGTTAAATGCTCAGCATTTCCTATGTCCCGGTCACACATTCCGGAGTGCAAAGGCAACATCCAGCCTCACTGTAGTAGAAGGGAAGGGGGCACAGGAGGATCAGTTAAAAACTGGTTCCTTAGTGAAGATAGAAAATTCTAAACCTAATGATTGCTTTTGCCTACCCTTTTGTATCACTTGGATTTTACTTCTTTTGTCATTGTCTTTTGCCTTCATTGGTTTTCCCTGATGCCCCATAAATCTTTAAACCCTGAAGCTAAAAGAGGCTGCATTGCGCACCAGCTTGAATATTGATTTTGCTAGAGAGTATAAAATCTAGAGAGATAATAAGGAAATCCATCTAAGGTACCCTGCCAAGGGCTCCCATTAGTTGCTTTACCAGGCATCAATTCAATAAACCCTCGAGAGCGGCACATGAATAAACATCAGAGCCTCTCTGGCATGTTAATGCATCAGTTGCCTAATTGTCAATGCTGCCAACAGACTCCAAGAAAAGTACTATCTTGGGAGTTCAGACCCTTCCAACTTCAAGTCCAAAGAAGATTTGACACAAGTTTAGTAGGAGGCAGGGCTGAGGAGAGGGGCCGTGACAGTCTAATAAAATGGGCACTGCTACTTGAAATGTAGTGCTGATCTGCTGGATGCAGAGCCTAGCTCTGGGTGCACTGCCTCTGTAATACATCCCAGTGCATGGTGATGAGGTGCCCCAGGTCAGGCCCAGGGTTTTCCCTGTGCAGGACTGGAAATTATGTCTGGGGAGAAAAAAAATCTCAAATCTTGGCCTCAAGTAATAGAAATAAATGGGTCCTGAGCTGCTAGACACGAACAACTTCCTTCTTTAGGGCTACCAGTGATGCCCAGTGGCAGGAACTCTGCATCTTTACCCTAGCTCTGCCATGTGTGTTTTCCCTTTGACCAGGACCTTTTTCTTTACCCTGTGGGGACCCTTATTCCTGGCACAGCTTCTTTCTGTCTTATCTAATGAGGTTTTAAATTCCTCGCAGAGAAGTTATTCTCTCCTAATGCGTTCATACGGTGCCTGGCACAATAGGGGCCTAATATCAGTTGGGACCTCTACTTGCTGCTGTGATAATAATTTTATGAGCAGCCTTTCATTAAGATCCATTGCTACTTAAGAAACAGCTGCAGTGTCAGTTTATAAGGCTGGTGACTGTTTTAACTGCCTCTGTTCCAGAAGCAAGGTTTTGATCTTCCTTGTAGAAATGGATATGGGTAAAAGAGTCTTGAACAAAAAGGCAATTTTGTTATCAAATGGGAAAATTCAGGATCAGAACATCTCAGACTTCCACGAATTAAACGAATGTGAAACAACACTGTTCTCACCTTGTTGGAGAAGTGCTTTTGAATTCATCCATCTTAATTTCTTTCTTTTCTATTGTCTTTCAATGAGAGCATCACTCACTCAATTAGTACAGATCACAGCTAGTAAGAGGGACACAGGTGTGTCCCACTGAGGCCATTCAACCTTAATATGGGAAACATTTATTACCATGACAAATAATGCAGAACACACACAGCCTTTACCTGATTTCCTCCCCCAGCCCCCCCATAAAATACTAAAGGGTTTGTAGTTAATGATAGGCACAGAAGCAGTGAGGAGGCTAGAGGCAGAAGAGACTAAAGGAGCTAAGAAGCTTTTCCCCAACTCACCCCTTATCCTAAGGGAGAGTGAGGGCTCCCTAGGGCTTCACCTGAAGATGTTAACGCATATATCCCTTGCATGTCATGGCAAAGTCTAGCCCTGTCACCTGCAAAATGCTCCTGCAAATACATAGACAGGTAAGATATTCCTGCTCCTCTATGCTCTCTGTTTAACCAGCTGCCACCAGGAATGGCTACAGTAAGCATTTATTAGAGGACCTTCAGGTAGGGCAAGCACCTGCCTAAGGGTGACAGGTTACCAGGGGTCCTGTAAAGGACCAGGATTCAAATACTGGGT
The DNA here is from genome assembly GCA_002631895.1 of Agapornis roseicollis. Lineage (NCBI taxonomy): Eukaryota > Metazoa > Chordata > Aves > Psittaciformes > Psittacidae > Agapornis > Agapornis roseicollis. Next base: position 11,507 of record NDXB01014418.1, read on the forward strand.
GGTGAAGAAAGCCATGGTACTCACCTCAACATTCCCATGCTCCATCCCATTTTATTTTCATTGTATGAGTTTTGGGCAAATTGCTTTAGGATGCCTCCCAGTGTGTGAGGGTACAATAAGATACACCTTTCACAAGCAGAGCTTCCTTTCCAGCAAACAAGTCAAGCTATTGTAAGCCTGCTATGAAACAAGGAGTGTGGGGGGAGAAAAGCCTGTAGTTAAGTATAACCTTGCTGATGAATTAGATTTTGAAAGGTTGACTGGACTTCCCAAAGGTTTTTAGGAGCTATGGGCAGAAAAAAATTATGGTGAGTAAGAAACAGTTATAGTCGCTTAGGGGAAATAAAATAAAAAGCTAATTACTTGAAAACTAGGGTCTAAGTGTCTCAGTCACACTTCTGTAATGTCCTGCATAAGGGCTCCACTGCCCTTAATTTTTGATCTACAAGGAATAGCAATTATGAGAAAATGTTACTCTCATTACATCAAGAGAGCTGTTCCAGATCTAGGGCTGCTCTAACCAGAGCAGAGCACTGTGGAAGCAGGGCAGCCCGGACTCCTCACATCCTTGTCCCACTTAACAAGGTGAGAAGTGGAAGCAAGGGCACCCAAGTCATCCCAAACCAGGACAGGCAAATGTGAGAGGTACCTTTCTCAGGCTTGGGTTTTCTGCTGAGTAAGAGTGCATGTGTGGGGCAGGAGGTGCAGGGGAGCTGGAGTGAGATGTCCAGGGAAATCCAGAGCAGCTGATGCCAAAGAAATCTCATTCTGTGAGTCAATACAATAGCCTGGTGGTGTCGACAGGTTGTACCCAGCTGTTGCCTAGCAAGCCCATCCTCAGAGACAGGCAGCAGGAAGCAACTGATGCCAACGCATGCAGCAGCTGGGCTGTCTACTGCCCAGGAGGAGATGAGCAAAAGGGCTCATGAGAAGCATGGGGGAAATGTCATAGCTATGGATGGGACAGGGAAGACTGGAAAGAAGGGGCAGACATAGAAAGACATTAAGAAAGAGCAATAGTAGAGCAGGTATAATGAAGAGGAGATATGTGGAATGATAGACCTGAAACTAGACAAAGGAGAGGTGAAGTGGAAGTTCACCTGTGAGTAGATTCATCTGTTTAAATGTAGCCTAAAGGTATTAAATGTAGCCTAAAGTTCACCTACGAGTACATTCATCTGTTTAAATGTAGCCTAAAGGTATTAATCCAATTTAGAGTTCTTTCAGAAATAAGTAAGCTTAGCTTCCACTCAGAAACCTGAGGAAATAAATTCACTTACTGCTTTTTCCAAGAACACTTATGAGCACTTCAGGATCACAGGCTAGCAAAGGGGTTAGAGATAGCAGTCAAATTAAAAGATAGCACAGAAGAACAGTCAATTTAAGGCTACGTAAGTCCTCAATAGAGCACACAGTTGTTGAGAACACGAGAATTTACAGGGCCAGACCACCTCTGACAAGATTATATCTTTGACAGAGAAACTAGGAAATGTCTTTTTGAGAAAGAGCCTGGCCACTTTTTTTGCAAGCTGCTCTCCCCGTATGTCCTCTGCAGCCACAAAAGCTGGAGATGGGACACTTGGCCAACTGATGAAGCTCCTGGTTAGTAGGCACCTATCCATGGTGAAGAAAAGGGATGGACATTAGCAAAGCATCCAGTTAGAATCAGTTTGCAGATGCTGGCTAGGACTGGAAGATGGATGAATGATTCTCTTCCTGCACTGTATGACTGTGCAGATGCTTTTCTGTTACTATTTTCCCCTTGGTTTATAGTTTTACTCCTTCGTTACTGTTTTTATTCTTCACTTCTGCTATGGGAGATCCACTGACTTTTTTATATCATACTCTCTCATATTCAGTCTTGTTTTTGTATTGCAGCCAGCCTGTCAGGTAAAGCTTTAGAGTCCACAAAGACAACCTCAGAGAGTCTCCATGGGAATATTTAAGCAAGAGAATGTGTTGGTCTTCTGCTAGGCAGCTAGCAGTGTGAGTGCTTTCCCTCAACACAAGAGGGATAATGTTAACACAGTTAAGCATGAATTTAGACGTGTCACTGCTAATCCCTAGATTAACAAGAGGGAAGGAAATGTGTCAGAATAATAAAGTACCTATTAAAAAGGCTGTAGAGGCAGACACTGATCCATAGTTAGCACCAATAGATGACAGAACATCGTCAGTGAAGCATGAGCTGTCATCTGGCAACACTGTTCTGTAGAAACCAGATGAGTTAGGGACTTATGTCAGACTCACTGGGGGTTGTCAGACATTGAAAGAAAGAAGTAAGGAAAGCAAATTTGGAAAAAAATATTTATTTATTTATGTTGAATCCTCACTTTAATTTGGGGTCTTTAGGACTTTATCCTTTCTTTCTCTGGAAGTACAGCGGGAAGTGGTGATCCAGCAGAGTACTCTGAAGCCCTTTGAAGGAATGAATCAGTTACTTTCTTTAGCTCATACTAGGAGAGAGGATAAAAGTCTCAGAGGAAGTCAGGTAGGAGCCCCAAGAGTCTGAGACATTTGGAAACACTCGGGGGCTATGTGAAGCACAGAGCTTCTCAGGCACTAATCCTGTGTTGCTGATTTAGTTTATCAGGTAACAACATGTATGTGAAACTGGATGATGTTGCTTTTTAATGTTTGTTAGTGGTTATGCTTTCCAGAGAGTCTATAAGCTGCTTTTTAAAGCCCACCATCCCGTCTGGGGATGCTGTGGGAGAGCCAGGCAGCAGAAGGCAGGTGGTGGTTGGGGCCAGTGCCTTGGCTCTGCCTGACTTCTGGGCAGCATGCTTGGCACCAGCAAGAACTCAGAAATCATTAAATGGAGATTAAAAAAGGAAAAGAAAGCTCTGTGTGGTATCTTTTAATTGCCTTATGGTTTTGAATGTCATTCAAGATTTTCCTATAAGCAGGTGGGAGTTCTAAGAACTTAGCTGGATGTGTCATTCTGTGTCTTGTTTGGAAAATGAGTGGCATACAGTATTATGAGTGCTTGGAAATATGGCCCATGATAAAATCAAAGGAGAATCTTTCCATCTCTCTTTGCTATAGCTTGCCATCTTCTTTAGTTGTCTCTTCCTAGCATTCATTAATAGAGCATCAGCTTCCAATGAAAGAAAAGATGGTTTTGCAATCTCCTGTGAAATGTCTTAGGAGTTTTCTTGCTTCTCCTTTCTGTGCTTCTATATTCAAATCTGCTTGTACTGTTCACAAGGTTATGTGTCTATGAGTGATTTAAGGTATCAACTTGATATCTGTTTTTATAGCAAGGGTGCTTAATTATACAACACCAAGAGAAGCATTTCAAGGATAAAGATTAATTACTTTTAACATTGGTTCATATTTGTTATGCTGCAGATAATGCTTGTTTTAAGTAAGTGGAAGCAGGTGTGTAACAATTGATTAAATTAAATTAAACAAGCAAGTAGGGAATGAAATGCACGTGGCTATTTTCAAGGAGAGATATCGTAAACACTAATTGAACAGCTGGAAATCAATAACTGCACAACACTATTCCCTCTTCCCAATTTGATGAGATAGAAGACGCTCTCATATTTTCAATCATGACATGATTATTTATACTTTGCTGTGGTATGAATAAGAGGTGCCCATAACCAGGCCAGCCATAATATGTAGCCAGCTGAATTTTCTCTTCTGGACCTTTCTGAGTCCTGTAGAAGCCCAAGCAGCATGATGTAGCACCACTTCCAAACTGCCCGTTGATTCCCAAAAGAAAAAGTACTTGTCAAAAGTGAATCAGTTTCTGAACTAATTAGCAAAAATAATCCTCTATTCCCCTTCTGGCTAAAATTAAGTCCTTTTGTATGAAATAAGGAATATCTAGTACCTTTCCAGTGCTGAATTACCATGCAAGGCTACTGTCAATTTTGTGTGTATATGAATAAAAAAGGGGACAAATGGATTTGCTAAATTCTCCAAAGGCTTCCATATTAATTTCTGCTCTTAGAGAGCCCCCGTTAGCATTGACCTTCTTAGTCAATAGTTGTGCTCCCTGCAGAAGCACAGACAGGCTCTTGGCTTTTGCAACTAATATTAGGTTGATGGCTTTCTTCTACTACTGATAGCAGAATTCAACACAGCTAGGTAAGAGCAAGAAGCTACTTTCCAGTCTGTTTTGTGCAGTTCTATACACAGTGTTTTACAAAGCTCCTAGCAGCTACCTGTTGCTGGCTCACACGAGGCAACAAAAGGCTGATGCTGGGTGCACAGAAGATCCATGTCAGACAATTTGCCTCATGGGGTTGATTTCACAGGTCTCCCCCTATTGGTTAAGGAGGGGGTTTCACTTCACCCAATGGAGCAAGGCTTGTGCTGGCTGAGGAGGGGGAACAGGTCCTGCTGTAGGTAGCCAGCCCTGCCTGCTTAGCATTTGTGTTCACAACTGGCTCTGAGGTCTAAGGTAGACATCAGAGATTACCTTTAAAAAAGTTAATATTATTATTATTAAAAATAATAATTGAAAAAGAAAAACGTGCGTGGAGAGGGCAGAGCTGCAGTCTTCTCTTTTTGTCCCTAGGAGCCACAGGAAAGGTGAGTGACACTGGTTCTATCTCCATCCATGCACACCATCTCCAGCTAATACTGAATCAAGTCCAGGTATATTTTACAGGCAGAGAGTGGTGTGTCACAGGGTCTGGATGGATGCAAACTATCTGGATGGATGGAGTTGTTCACTTGGCATATATAATTAGAAATGAAGTAGAACACAGACTGGACTATGCTCATCCTTGCCTCCCTACATCTTCCTACCATAGTTGTTTCCTCTCTCTGTTGCTATAAGGGATGGGAAGCCATAAAAATACTATTCCTGATAAGGGAGACTTGGAGGGGGATCAAGGAGGAGAGGAGGCTCTTCTCCTCTCTCCTGGCTTTGCAGGTATGCATCTGCAGCTTTTATTTTGGGTTGTAAGTGCATCCAGAGGTTTAAATGAAAGGCTGGATTTACTTCCACCTGAGCACCTTCAGCAGGGACCCACACTGCTGCTTCCACAAGGTCTCTGGTCCTCCTTCCACATGTATAGGAGCATTTGTGACAATGGCTGTAGAAAGTGGGCAACTTGCTGTTATTCACAGAATCACAGAATGGTTTGGGTTGGAAGGGACCTTAAAGCTCATCCAGTTCCAACCCCTTGCCATGGGCAGGGACACCTTCCACTAGAGCAGGTTGCTCCAAGCCCCTGTGTCCAACTTGGCCTTGAACACTGCCAGGAATGGGGCAGACACAGCTTCTCTGGGCACCCTGTGCCAGTGCCTCAGCACCCTCACAAGAAGAACTTCTTCTTTATATTTGACCTGAACTTCTCCTGTTTCAGTTTGAAACTATTACCCCTTGTCCTACCACTACCATCCCTGATGAAGTGGTTTGCTTGTGGCTGGAAACTGATGGTGTTTTGTTTAAACATGTCACACCTTTACCGGATGAGAGTTTATGTAAAGAAAAGAGGGTTCAGTTCAGCTTGTTTCCAAAACCTACTTGCTGGAAGATCTGTCCACCTCTTCTGTCATGCTTTATGTTAATAATTTCCTGGCCCTGATGAACAAAACTAAGACCTCTGTGGTCTCATTGAACCATTACAAAAGAGAAGCAGCTCTCACCTGCCTCTGCAAAATTTTCTGATATTAGCAATTATTGTTCTGATGTTTTTTCACTGGTAAGCAGGAAATCTACCAAAGAATGAGCATTTAATTAAACTACAGGCAAAGAGGCACTTGATGGTTAGACACTGCTTGAATTGAAGCAGTCTTTATTAACATAACTGAAATAGGTACTGACCATTGCATATCAGCTTCACGGATGTTCCTCTCTGACATTACCTTGGCATTGTTCAGTTCACACTACCCAAATGGTCTCTTTTCACTAGGATACTACTTCAGAATACATTTCCCCAATGCCTTGTAGGGCAAAATAGTAGTGGCTGAGAGTGGATATGTGCGTGGCTGTCCTCAGAAGAAGAAAAGTTGCCCAGTTCATTCTGGTGATGTTAAAACTCTATATGCACAACAGAAATTGTATTGCATCAGCTGATTAATCGTGCACATTTTCTGTGTGTTGTAGTAATGCTCCTTATTCTAATGGCTGCTTCAATGGAAATATCTTTCCGATAAGGTACCAAATCTGCCTTGCTAAGAGAACAGAGAGTTTAGTCTCCTGAGGTCTGGACTCCACTGAACTCACTCTTCTGGGAGAGTTTCCAGTTTTTATGTTGTTTTGGGAAATTAACTTTGTGCCATCTTGGCCACATTAAACCAGTGGGAGTTTTGCCTTGGACTGCAGTAGAATTAGGATGTTGTGCGCTCCATAATAATTGAACTGGAAATTATAGGAGCACAATCTTCCTTCTGCCCTATTAATGAGCTTAACAACTTGCTAGGAGCAAGCTTCTGCAGATAAGGAATCTGTGCAAGTATTTACACAAATCCCACATGAAGTAAAGCTTATATGTTTCTAATGAATGAAATGTAATGTGCCCATGCTGGGCTCAGTGTTCAGCAGCTTGCTGGCAAGCATTCAGCTTGATGTTATAGGAAGAATGGATAAAATGCTAATTTCCAACATACCTTTTTGGTGTTAGAATTGCAAACTTGAAATGCAGGCACTGAAACGGAGAGGAATTTTAGACTTGGATTCAATGGAAGCAGAGCTCCTTCTACAAAATCCATCCAGCATGGGGAGAGAGGTTTCTGTTTCTCTTTTCTCTGTGAAATATTTTGTGTTATCTCCTTTGTACCATGTCATGTGATGGAAGATATTGTCCCAGACAGAGGACAATCCTACTCTGAATAGTAGGCACTGATCTGTTTAGCAATAGGAATCAAACAAGGACCATTAGCACATTTCGTTTCCCCTTCCCTTCGTGGGTTATGCAATCTAAAAGTTGAGGTGTGTGAGTGAAGACAATAGGGAAAGCCTTGCACCACTGTTGCCACTGGTGTTGTACCACTACTATCCTCTGGGCAACTTTGGATTTCTCAGGATCCACCACAGGATACAACATCCTTTTCTTTCGCTTCAGCCCTTAGCACAGCCACACTCTTCAGGAGGCAGGGCTACCAACCAGGCAGCTGTCAGTGGGCTGCAGAAAACCCTGCAGGAAGCCCGAGGGCTCGCAATCTGATACCTTCTCTCAGCAACACAGCACAGTATTGTAGGGATCTTTTAAGCAAGCTGTTAAGGACAGAGGAATACAAATAAGATGCCCAGAAGTGGACTGGGAGATGTTTTGATTTGCCTCATTAGTTAACACTGTGGGAATCTTTAGCATTTTTATTAAAGCTCTTTCATTATGCAAGTAAAAGTTTTCTCAAATTCTCAAGAATTACAAGTGATAGTATTCACAAAATGCATATATATTCACTCTCTCTCTGTATATACATATATTTATATGTAGATACCACAAAAACAACTGCATTCCTCAGCATTCCTTCTCCGATGAAGGTATTATCCTCTTCCAATGAAGAAGGAAAGCCATGGCATGTAGAAGATTGCTTCCTTGAACTCCCATCCTCTGTGTTCTCTAGCCAACAACTAATCTATTATGGTTTCTCATCTACTTAATTTTTCAGGACTGTAAATACTGAAAAATAAGTTTATTTTCCTTTATAAATTTAAAAGAAAAAAAGAAAAAACTTAGGGTATGGGCAGATAGGTTCTTACCTCTTCTGGCTGAGTGATGCTGGACAAGTCAGCATCTCTGCACATGTCCCCCCTTGAGAATTGAGCCTCCTGCAAACCAAAGTTCACCAGCACAGCAATGTGATCTCATTGCACAGTAGGATAGTGATTAGCAACAAGCTTGTGGTGCTGCCATAAGGTGAGGAATAACAGGTAAGATGCTTGCAGCAAACTGGAGATTCCCAGGGAAGCTGAGAGGAGGCAGTATTCACCTTCCCTGAATCTCTCTGAAAACACTCCCATGTGGATCACTCTGCTCCTTGCTTATTTTATTTCATTCCCTGGGTTGAAAGACTTTTGGTCTGGTTTCAATCAAGCCCAGCTTATTCCTCTTTTAATAAAGTGTTTACTGGATAACACATGCTGAATTATCCTTTGTCAGAAAAGTCCACAGACATCCTCTCAGATGTCTGCATCTCTTTGCCATCCTGCTGCAAAGGTGAGGGACAGCCCAACTTTGCTAGTGATTCTGTGTCTCTAGTCTGAGAGATAAGCACACATTGCAGGCATCGGTGTTTCTCACACCTGTGCATGTAATTTCTAGTCAGGGAAGTTGTTTTCTTCCCAGGTTGACAGTCTAGTAAAACAAAGCAGCCAGCGTGGAGGGTGTCAGAATGGAGAGCAAACACAGCAGTGTTTTAGAAGCTGTTCAATATTTTAAGCTATAAATGCAGGAGGACTGTGATGATTTTGGAAAAGATAATGCTCAGATGCATTGCCAAAAATGCTGTAATCTTTTCAAGTCCACACTATTTCAGCAGAAAGACCCTGTGTGTCAATGCATGGGAAGGCATGAGCTCAGCACTGAAGTAACTGAAGCAAGAAGTTAGAGGGCAAGGTGAGGAATTGCAGCGGATGACCCATGACAGATCTAGTGCTGGAAAGAGAAGCAGGGAGACTTCCTCACGACAGCATTCACCCCATCCCAATTCCCACCTTGCTCCCTGCTGTGTAAGAGTGATGCATTTATGAAGAAGCACAAGTTACATGGGCCAGAGGTCATCTGCTACTGCTTTGTCCCACGTCTCCCTGGAATATAGTTTTCCATTACCATCTGTCATTTGCTGGATTTTTACATCTGTCTTTCCCTAAAAGTTACCCTCTCAAAGCACCCTGACATAAGGATCAATGAAAACTGTGGACTGGGGTCTTTAGGAGCTTGAAAACTATTTTCCCCTCATTCAAAGCCACATCTTCTCCTTTCCTTGTTTTCTGCTGGCTTACTCCTCCAGAAGTAAGCATGAAGACTTAGTTAAATTATCTATCTAAATGTAAAAGCACTGGTTAATCTACAGTCATTTTCATTGTCAACTTAGTGTGATGATTTTCTTTTCTCTTGGCTTTGCCCAAGGAGCCTTGGCACAACACTGACTCTTGACATAGAAACTCCATTTGGCACTCTAAATGGGGTTACTCTCTTGCAGCCTTTTAGTTCTCCTTCATAAGCCTCCTAACCTTTGATGGGGCAGAAGGAAGGATGCTTGCATGAGAGCCATCTGTCAAGGTCAATAGAAACCCCAGACTGGTCTGGGCCTTAGAGACTGCTGCAGCCATGAAGGCTTCACTCAGCAGTACAACAAACACAGATGGTTCCCCTCTTGGACCTGGGACAAACGTGCTGCTTTACAGGACGTGGAAATGATTTTCCTCAAGTAAGCCTTCTGTTTAAAAACATGAGCTATCTGTATGTTTAGGGCTGTGATAAAAGCAACTTATACCTCTTTATGTATATTCTTTCATATATAAGGGAAAATGTAAATATTTATGATGACTTCTCTGCAAAGTTAGGTGTGACAAGTGCAGGTTTCAATCTATTGCACTTTTAACCTCCACAGCTTAAAGGGAAACCACCAAAGACAAGTGTTGACTGTACCTCAACCAATCTGTTTGATAAAAAACAACACTGAACATTGATCTATCGATTGGACTGATCTGGGCTGCAAAGTAACTTATTTAATTAACCATAGTCTGTTTTATACCTATGACAAGTGACTAAATGAATAAATTGGTCCTTACAAGGTACAATTCCTTAAGTCTTCATGTATAAATTCACATAAATTCTCCATGTATGAATTTACTTAATGCGGTTAATACTACCCCAAGTATAAATTTATTTATTTTATAAATGTATTTAATTCTTCATGTATGAATTTACTTTGGGCATGCACATGCTTGCAGCGGCTTAGGAGTTAGCATAAACCTGCAGCAAACTTTATGTACCATGCATTACACTTTCACACAGAAACAAGCAGCACAGGCCGAGACTGGGCTTAAGCACAATAGGATAGTGTGAGCCCTGAGTTAGCTCATCTGCAGATAGTATTTTCTTGGATGTAACCACATGTTACTGCATAGAGAAGCTACTTGAGGCTGGATCATTAACAGTTTTCAGATGCCTAAGACCTGTTAAAACGAGATCGCCCTTCACCTCCACCTTCTCAGGGATTCTTACTTCATCTGAAAATAGTGCCAGGGGTTGGAAGTCTAATCTGAACAGAACCATAATGTAAGCAGTGGAATACAAAATCCTGGAGAACCACAGTGGAACATCTCCTTTGAATTAAGAGAATGGAGACATCTCCTTTTGAATGGAGATCAAACAAATACCTTTGATTGTATGCTAGTTTTTTCACAGTCTTTTGCAGTAGATATAGAATATGCAGAGGTGACCAACTACATAATTTTTAGGAGAGTGGACCTCCTGGTGCTGATGATCATGCTCACCCTCATCTTCATTTGCATGGGAACATGCTGTGATATGACTCACCTGGTGGTCTCCGGTACCTTGTTCCTCTCCTTTACAGCACAGTCTCACCTCCTTCCCAGCAGACATCCTTGCATTTGCAGGCAGCTTCAGCAGCTCTGCTCCACACCCATGCCTGGTAGGCAGCCTTCTTTGTGTATTTGGCATTTTTTCCAGACCATCATGTTTATGAAACAGACAGTGTTATTAAAGAAGACCAGCACAGAAATCCATCATGTAGAACTATTTTATTCATGGTGGAGAGGAGACCCAAAAACGAGAAAGCTCAGGCATTTTAAATGCCCCATGGCATCTGAGATTTGGCAGCCTCAGTGCTTTACTTAGAGTAATTTCCCTCACATCCTAAAAGTGGGAATTTTTTTTTTTTTAATGTAAAACTTCTAAGGAGGCAAGCCACCAGCCACGTGTTAGGAACAAGACTAATAATAGTTTTATTCTAGCCAAATGTCTTCAAAACCAACCCTACAAACCCATCATACCAGTCATTTATCAAACTTGTTTATGAGCACAGCACCAGTAATCTGTAAGGAACAGTCTTTTATCTGGGCACCCCTTCTATAAATCCAGTATTTTAACTGGTTGTTAATGGACTGCTACTGTCATGAATGAAATCTGATTTTGGTCTTCAATTTGTACAGATTCAAAGTGAGTTCACTGACAGCAAAATTACAGCTGGAAAAGAATCTTTACTAGCTACCACAGTGTTAAAAAGCCAGCTGTGCTTGTGCTGCAAAACTCACTTCAGACCTACTATTGACCAGCAAGCATAACATCAAGGGGAACCATGTATCTTTCAAGAAACCACTCTTATGCTGTGTGCTGGAAAGCTTCAGTAAGCCAAATATTCAGTATAGAAAAGGCAAGTTCTAACAGGAAAAGACCATCAAAGGCAGGCCAAATTCTCACTGCCTTTTGGATATTTGAAAATTTGACCCTTGAATTGCAAACCAAGCCAGAAACAAACACAAAAATAACAAATGCACAGGTCAGTAATAGCTATTCATGCATAGATGTATGCATACATGTACATATGTGTCTGTGTACACGTGTTTGTGTATTTGGTTTCTATTAGATTGTCTCCTCCTTTCCCACCTGTCAAAGCTGCATCTTCTGTCTTCTAAAGCACTAGCCTGGAAACTTTTAGACATGTGCTTATCTTTAATTACATGAGTAGTTCCCCAAGTGCTGATGGGAATACTTGCATACAAGGGAAGAGGGTTAAAGTGCAGATTTATTACAGACTCAGACTGTTTTCCAGGCTGTGTTTGTGAAACAACTGAACAGAAAGGATTAGAAAGCTGGCAGGAGTCCCAGCCCTCTTACAAGCAGGACAACAACTGTAAACACTTAAAAGATCAGATGTGGGAGTAAATCCTCTATCACACTGGTGATGCAGCAGCCGCTATGGGAAGACTGGGATAAATTTAAAGTGTTTCATGGTATCGTGTGGTGCCACACAAGAGGTGAATAAGGTTGGATGTGTGATCTTGCTGTGAGCGATAGGCCACTTTCCTCATGAGTAAAGCTATCCTGTAATATTCCCAAAGCATCCCTGGGATCCAGTGGCTAGAGCAGGAAATGATTTTCTTATCCTCAGAGAATGTTCCCAGTACTATAAATGACTGACTGACTTCTTCAATCAGGACAATGGCAGAAAGGCAATCTTGAGTTGAGTTTCAAGTTATAATTTCTGATTGGAGCATTTTGCTTCATGAGCTTATTTTTCAGTGATCTCATTCTGATTTTTCTGTGTTCATAGGAAAATCAGAAGTAACTTGTGCTTCTAAGTAAAGAGCATCCCAGTGTAAAAATAGAGGGTGTTTTATCTAAACTTCACTGCAACAGAGAGGTCTTGACAATGTTGAAAGTAAAACCAAAGTCATATGGGAACAACTTTCTCATGAGCAGTTCGGGGGTTTTGTGGTTTTGAGGTTTTGGGGGATTTTTGTCAGTCAGAAATCTTAATCTTGCCCAGAAGTTCTTCACGTACTTTGCTCAGGAGCCTCTGCACCATTTTTTCAGGAGCCATTCAAGCATTTATGAGCTTGCTTTTAAAAGTGGGTCTTCGAGACACCTAAACACACACAGCTTACACTCAGCAAGGTAGGAATGTGCTTGTCTCTCCCAGGCATGGATGGGGAAAACTCGCGGTCCTTCCTTTAGAGCATTTAAAAGCATGCTTGGTACTTCGTGGAACCACACCTGAAACATGGGATCTGAGAGTGCTGAACGTTCTGCAGGGCTGGCCATTAGCACTTTCTCCCTTTGGGCTTTCCGTACAATACATTATTTATGAAAGAAACCTTGACTAATTTAAAGCACGCTGGTGCTGTTGGATTGCAATTGCTGATGGGGGAAGAGAAGGAGGAGGTAACTATAGCTGTGAGCTGTCACACGTTTTAATGGTGTTTTAATAAAAGGGCACCGACAAAGGCATCTTTGTTGCAGATGAATACTGAGAGAGGGGCAGATCACAGCCCTGCCACTGAGTAAAGCATTTCTCCCGGAGCTTTTCCAGCGTCAGGCATGTTTGTGTATGTTTTCCCTCAGTTGAAATAACAGCTCCATCCAAAGGCACGGGCTAAAATAGGAGAGATTGGTCTCTGCTGGCAAACAACCGGCAGCCACAGCAGGCTCCGTAAATACCGCGCCTGTGTAACTGGTTGTGGCCAGGTACATACACAAACAGGGCAGTCACCGCTGAACGCCGGCGCTGGAGACGGTGTCCATCACTTCTAGTGCTTGTGGTGCTGCTCCCAGACACATGCCCTGCCTCCCTGCTCCACTTTTATCCTCAGCTCTCCCCTGGGTCCCAGACGGCACCAGCCTCGCTCCCTCCCCTTGCCATTTTCTTCGCGCCTCCTGACACGGCTGCCGCAGCTTGCCTTTTGTCTCTGTGTGCCAGAGCTCCTGCAGCCTCCCCTGCCTCTCTAGAGCAGGAGAGATGCCCTCCTCGCCTTGAGGGGCTGCCGGTGTCCCAGCTCCTGTCCCCGTCGGCCTCAGCACTGGCGGCAGGGGCGCTGATGTGGCCGCCCCGCGGAGGAGGCCTGAGCGCGGCGTTGCCATAGCGACTACGCACCACGCTCCCTAGATAAGGCTGGCGGCCGCGGCGGCCCCATTCCGGAGAGGTCCCGTTGCAGCCAGCCCCGACGGCTCACCGCGCCGTAAGTACCGCATCCTGCCCTCCCTTGGCGCTCCTCTTGTCCTTTCCTTTCTGTTTCCACCACCAGCGAGGAAAAGTCGGCCGCTCTATGGGGAGCGGGCTGGGGACGGTCCCATGTGGAGAAAGTTGGGGTGCGGCCGAGCTGAGAGTGGAAAGCACAGGTGATGGGTTTACAAGTACGACAGTGCTGTAGAGATAACTGCTTTAACTAACTTTAACTGCTCAGACAGCTTACAAGCAGCAGAGTGGGAACTGGCATCAGGGCTTCTTACCTCACTAGAGAGGGTTGGAATGGGTGAGTTTGTAAGGAAATAATTACTGTAGGTTTTATTATCTTCAAACACTAAAACTTTGTGACCAGAACCTGTGCAGATGTATCTTACTATTTTGTTTGTTTGTTTGTTTTCACTATCAATCAAAGTTTAACTGTTGGGATTTTCAGTTTTACAAGTTGATGGGAAGCAGTAGGAGTCAGTCCTAACCAGGGTTTTGAGCTAGCCCATAGAAGCTGTGAGAGGAAACTACATCCAGATAATTCTGCTATTAGTAGCAAGAAGCTTTGGGTGGAGGGAGGTGCCTGGATTAGGCTTTCAAATACCATAGTGTTTCGTAAGTGCATTTAAATACATTTTAAATAAGTAGAAATCTGACAAATCTGACAAGAATACCTCGAGAGAGCAGCCTAGTGCCCAAATAACTGAAGAAGCTTCGTGCAGCAGCATGAGGGTGTCTTCTGTGCCCAGGAAAGATGTCACTCCGATAGAGTAATGTTAAACATATAGTAAAAGTGAAGAGTTTGGAATGCAGAGCAGGAACACCTTGACTTCCTACTTTTAGGGCATCTATTTTCTACTCTGGGTAGAATTTTCTAATCTGAGATAGGTTGCCTTGCTTTACGCACAAGATTTGCCCAGGAAGCAGTGGTAATGTAGCTAGGATAGGCTCAATGTATAGGCAAAGGTGTGCATTTGTTGGTAAAGGAGCCAAGGCTGCCTGCTGAGTGCAGATGGAAGGAGACAAATCCAGATGATAGTCTCTTATTCCTTCTTTGCAAATGACTTCATACAAATAAGGGGCCTACTCACACTATGGGACCCCACAGAGGATGTGCGACAGAAGGAAGGACAGGTCTGTCTTTCCCTGCCACACAGGTAGGGAAGAGAAGAGCGAGTAAGGATGCTGGGAGCCTGCCTGTCCCTCCTTGCTCACATGGTCACTGTAACCAGAGAGAGAGAAGCAAAGCAGTTAAGAGCTATTTAATAATCAAAGCATGTTAGGAGACCATAAGTGTGAATGTGGTTGGAGGAGAGGCACCAGGCTTAAAGGGCAAACTGATACCTGAGCAGCTCTTTGGGCAGGGTAGTGAAGTGCTGCACTTGGTGAAGGCTGGACTAACTTTTACAGCCCAACCTCTGCCTCATGTCTGCATGAGGCAGTACTCTGTAATATATACCCACTTGCTCCCATTTCAAACTGTCAAGTGCATCAGCAGCACCAGGGCCAGGTGCTGCCTATGGGAATATAGACAAGCATGTGTGCATGCTGTCCCACCCCAGGGCACCAGTTGTCTCCATTCTAGTTCTTGAACTTTCCTTCTCTCAGCTCATGGCAGAAGAAGTGCTCATATGCAGTGCTCTGCGTCCATGAGAAGACAGACACATGGGATCACACAGGCTTCTGTGGCAACTTTGTTATCAACCTACCAAAAAAAATACTTATTAGATTCAGATTGCCAGCTGTCACCCAACAAGGACACTCTCAAGAGTACTTCTATTCCTGTAGCACCCTTACCAACATGCCAATGGTTTCTTTAATGGTTTTGCATGTCCTGCAAACTAGTGCATGCTTTTTTTATTGGGGATTTGCTCAATTGTGGGAACAAAACATTCCCCTGGGGGAAAGGGGTGTGGAGAGAGAAAAATCAAAATCCACATACTTGTGGAGACCTTGCAAAGGGTTAGTGCAGCAATTCTAAGAATTCAACACATAAGGAAATGACATGCAGGTATAAAAACTCATGCCCTTAATATACAATGTGAGGACTATTGACGTTGATGCTCCCATAGCCCATGTCAACTTTGATATGAATTGCAGACCAAAAATTCTTTTCTCCATCTTCTAGGTAAGAATTTTTGCCTACTGATGTCTCATTTGAGTTCTGCATTGTCTCTTAAGACTGGATAAAAATAGCCATAGGTACCTAATTTCTGTTCAGCTGCATAACACCTACAACCATTCAAATCCTATGAGAAGACAAGAAATAGAGAGTTAACTTTCCCATATCCAAAGCCATTTCCATGCCCCCCGGCAGGGGGGTGAAACTAAATGATCTTAAGGTCCTTTCCAACCCTAAGCATTCTAGGATTCAACCTTTAGGGAAGCATTTCAGGTGTTTATCAGCTCTGTCTTTTCCCACAAGTAGGCACACATGTCTGCAGGGGGGGTAGTACAGCTTAGCTGCCTTGCTCCAAAGTCCAGGCTAAATGACTATTGAGTCCTAACTCATACAGAAAATCTATATGCATTTAAGGAAGTGTCTCCCACTGACTGTGATTTAGAACTCCATTGTAACCATTACAATTGCACAGAGGATCAATGTGGATCATTATGTCAAGAGACATAAGAGTGAAAGAAAAATCTCACCTTAGTCCATACTGTGAATAGCAAACACTACCCACCAAGGTGACTGATGGCAGCAGAGAGCACAAACCACGTGTGAAGGCTGCTGGGATAAGAGTTTCATTTAACACACAGAAACCCAAGAAAGTGCTTCCATTTGTAAAAGTGTATGAATGACTTCATACAGTCCCCCCTTGTCTTCCTTCCCATGTGAAAGGTTACTGGGGAATCTGTTTCTTTAGTGGCAGGAATTGATTTCAGTGGTTTGGGAAAGCACTATTACAGCATTCACATACATCACCTCTCCCTCGAACGAGCACTTTGTGTGTAGTGCACAGTGACAGGATGCAATAGCACTCACAGGTTCACACGTCATATGCAGTGGGTAGACACCCAAGATACTGAAAGTCATGACACATCTTGGTAATCTTTCTCTTTTTATTCTTTTGTCACACAGACTGTCACTATGTGCAGTGGGAAAACACTTGTAAGCAAAGCAAAGTTGGCTGCAGGCAAACTTTAAAGAACAAAAAGGGTGCATGTGTCAGGAATTAGGCTATAGAGCCATATTTTAAAGCGCTGAAAGTGCCAAGGGCTTGACATCTGTGGCTATGGAAATGTGAAAACATCTAAGAGATTTATTTATAGTTTTTTCAAAGAAGGACAGTAAACAAAAATAACTAAGGAAGTCTCATAGCTGGTGTATACCAATCCTACATCAAGACTCTTTACAAAGCTTTATTTTTATTAGGTGAAATAACTCAAGGAAACACTTTAGTGAAAACAAACCAAAATTAATCATATTTTATAAGGCATTTCTAGTCAGTATAACTTACCACTAATGTTACATTTAAATTTTACAATCTAGTCTCAGCTTTTTTTTTTTGCCTCAATACCTGTTCAAAAGAAGTCCATAGTGTCTGAAATGGTGTCCCTGATTTTACTGAAAACTGTCTAAAATGAGTACCCTTCAGGAAAGAACGTTTTTCACTACTGTTATACTATTTAACCAGTGTGGCCTAATGAAATCCTATAAAATCAAATGGTATTGAAGATGAAAACCTCCTCACCACAGTGTGCGCCTCCATATGGCCAGCTCAGAAGTTTTTTGCTTTAAATAAAATTGATTACTTAATTTTAAGCATTTTGTTTCATTAGCCATAGCTAATTTGCAGAGTGGATAAATAGAGCAGCCATACCATGTTAAGGTGCATTCAAAGGTTTCTTTATACAGGGTCTTCCCAAGTGGAAGATGATTAATTTCTTTTCTATAAATGCAGATGGAGTTTCCAGGTAGTGTAATCCTTTCGTACAGATGTGAAGCTGGACAGAGGCAGTGCTACAGTGATCAGGCAGAGGTCAACCCCCTTATCCAGGCCTGATTCCATAAGATATTCCAAAATTTATAGAATTTCACAGATTTTGAATACTGAAGGGTATGGGAGTTAATCCCATACGTATATTATGAGTCAGTGTCCCTGACCTTTATTACCGTCAGCCAGTGTTGCTCTGCTTACTTTGAAGCCACTGGAATTTAGGACATGTTTTTTCATCCCCTGAAGAATTAGCTCAGTGAGTGATTATGAGTGCGACCTTTCATAGTTTGTTTGGAAAACATTTAAAGGACTGGATTTTGCTTGAGGATTATTTGTTCTTTATATAGATGTAAGTTTAGTCATCGAAATGAGGTTGACTCCCCTACTGCTCTGTTTCTTGTTGACAAACAACCACTGCAATTTACAGAGAAGTAATATAGATGATTTCTTTACCTCCAGCAGGATAAAAGCAATCTCTCTGTCGTGGCTTAAGCCCAGTCGGCAACTCAGCTACACAGCCCACTTGCTCACTCTCTCCCCCAAGCCCCCCCCCCCAAAGGGATGGGGAGGAGAATGAAAGAATGTAACTCCCACGGGCTGAGATAAGAGCAGCCCAGTAACTAAGGTATAACACAAACCACTGCTGCTACCACCGATAATAATGATAAGGGAAATAACAAGGGAAGAGAATACAACCGCTCACCACCCACTGACTGATACCCAGCCTGACCCTGGCAGTGATCCAGCCCTTCTGTGTAGCTGCTCCCAGTTTCTATACTGGGCATGACGTGCTGTGGTATGGAATACCTCTTTGATCAGTTTGGGTCAGTGTCCTGTCTCTGCCTCCTCCTGGCTTCCCCTCCTTCCTGGCAGAGCATGAGACTCACAAAGTCCTTGGTCAGAGTAAACGTTACTGAGCAGCAACTGAAAACATCGGTGTTATCAGCGTTGTCCCCAGGCAGAAAGTCAAAACCACAGCACTGCATCAGCTACTAAGAAGGAGAAAAATGACTTCTACTGCTGAACCCAGGACAGTACTCCTGTTTTTTCTCTTCCTCACTGCCTTCCTCCTCCCTACAAGTAAGCCATGGTCTGCCATTACTCCCTGAAAATGGAGAACACAGATTGTAAGTAAGAAGCTACCCCAGCTGTTGCTGGCAGAATGGACATACCAGGATCACTCAGGCTGCACCTTCAGGTTGAAGGTTTCTTTTAACATTGCTGTAATGGGTTTCTGTTAAGCAACCATAGAAATGGTTAACAGTAAAAAATGGTCTCATTTCCTTCTTCCTGTGAAGACATCTAGGGTGGCTGCAGAGTGAGCAAGTCTGGAATCAAATCTTAGCCTGGGAAATGCTGGAGGAGGTCAGGTAGGAGGCTGGGCTCCAGGATCCTCTGCAATTGTGAGAAAAGGGGGATAAACCAGCCAAAACAGCAATTCAGTGGGACTTTAAAGAAAACAGGCACTTAAAACAGCTTTGTGAAACAGGCTCCTGTGATCTTACCAAGGTAATTAGTAAGTGTACTTCATGCTGGCTTTGGGGTCCATGTGCACTGGCCATCTTTCAGAGGCAGCACTTACATGTGGGTCTTCAGGGGTATCAAAGCTCTGTTAGAGCAGCTGGCTTGTAAGATTAACTCAACAGAATTCATTATCAAGGTAAGATTGTATGATAAACACCAAATATGATCCTTAGTATAGAGCTGGGAAAAAATGGAAAAAAACAGAACAAACCACTCTATTTCCTAGCATACACTTTGTGTATGAGATAGATAGGTAGTACTTTCTGTATGCTCAAAGTCAGTATTCTGTAAAGCCAATGTATTTCCCATGCTAGTGTGGGTTGCTTACAGAGAGGTAGGTGGAAAAATAGGATATTGTATGTGTAACCAAGGCAAAGGCAGTGAATAAATGTATCTCTTAGCACATGTGAGCCAGCAGACTGCATGACAGGGCGCAGCTGGAAGACCAGAACTTCTCATGATCTGTCTAGCAAGTGGATACATAACACCAATAGTCTGGTTTATGTCAGGGTGCAATATCTTTTCTTTTTTTCCTGGTGTAGTAGCTTCAAAGGGGAAGAAAAGCCCATTTCAATGATGTCAACAGAATGTGTTCAGCCATTTGATATCCCAGAAGACAGACTGGACAAGCGAGACTCACACTGTAACCATTTAGGTAAGTGTTACTAGATGATGTCATTGCATTAATTAGAGAGGTGTTGTCTTCACATCATTAGGCCCTGTCCAGTGTCCGTTTTTCCCCTCCAGCAACAAAACTGAGCCCTCATGAAACCCGATAGATTGCACCTTCTGCTGACACGTCTGATGCCAGATGGAAAGGCAGAGAGCGCTCTTCCTGCATATAAAAATCAGCTGAAGCTGGAGAGCAAAGTTAATTAAAGAGGAGAAATTAAAAAAGAGCCATTGTTCTTTCCCCTGGTAAAAAAGGTAGAGCAGTTTCTCCATTTATACCCCTGTAAACTAAAAGCTGATATACGGCTGAGCCTTCCCTGAGCACATTTTATAGATGCAATCTCAGTAAAAGATTTCAGACACCCCCTCCCTTTGCCTCCACTGGGTCTGCTTTCTGAATACTTTTCCTCCTTCATTGTCAATGTTTCCTCTCTTGAACCTATTTCATACATAACTTTTGCACTGAGAGCACCAGAGGCATCGTTTTCCTGCCACACTCCTAAATACCAAGCTTCATACTTGATAGATGTGCTTTTTTGCATATTCATGATCTTTGCCTCTGCTTCAGATTCTGTTACTTCACTCCCACCTTGCAATATTGTCATGAAGATTTAGCAACCCAGAAACCTATTTGCTTCTTGTTACCCTTGTGATGACAATAACAAAACACAAATGCAATTTCACTTCCTTGTCAAAAGAAGTGTCTCACTGCAGGCAAGTACAATCTTACAAACTTTGTTTATCTGGCCTGCAAGGAAGGTATCAGAGTTCTGCCTCTGCCACATGGCATTCCTAGCTACAGGCACCACTTATACAATTGCTGGTATACCAAACATAATTGTTCTCATTCTACAGTTAGGAAACTGAGGCAGTGGGAGGTGAAATGATCTCATTAGAACTATGCAAAAAGTCTGTGAGTGCCAGAAAAAGACCCCACGTCTTCCTAGGGCTTCATCCTGGAGGTTAACCTTTCCATGTGTATACCCACTTACAGATGTACACTGCCTCAAATAGTGTGAGAGAGCCTGAAATGAAGACCCAGCCAAAGCCAAACAAGCAGCTTTTAAAGAAATCAAAGCATTGGTTTGTGTGATGATATCAATTTAGGTTGGAAAAGACCTTTGAGATCATTGTGTCCAACCATACCCTTAATACTGCCAAGTCCACCACTGAACCATGCCCCTAACTGCCACATCTACAGGTCTTTCAAATACCTCCAGGGATGGTGACTCAACCACTGCCCTGGACAGCCTGTTGACAGGCTATCATCTTCAATATTTTTGGCTTGCATAAGCACCCAGAAATGCAGATTCTTGCAGAAAAAACATCTGCATCATCTGGGTCAAGGGAAAACCAAAAATCCAGTGTAATGTTATGTAAATCAAAACCAAATGCCAACTGTATATATATATCTGGAAATAAAGCCAACTCTTGAAGGGAACAATATATTGCCTCGGCTTACCAATACCTCAGGCTGACCCCACACACGTAAATCTTTCCTTTACAGAAGTGCCTTGTAACTCTTGAAGACACAGCCTGCACAGTTAGTGCAGGATGAAAACAGGGATGGCCATGGGACCCCTGCACACCATGGTACAGCTTTCCCTCTGCCATTCAACACACAGCTGCCCACAGTCTCTTCCTCTGCTTTATGTCTACCACCTATGGTGCAGAAGGACCATCTAGGCCCCTTGACTCCCATGTAGTATGGCACATAGGCCTCTTGTGCTGATGTTTTATTTAAGAGATGTTTCTCCGCAGGCATTATAATTTACTTGGATGAAGGCAGTGTTATTAAAGCTTTACTTTTCACCATCTGGTTTGTTATTTCCACTCAGTTTTGTGAGTTTTTTACATCTTTTCTTCTTTTTCTTTTTTTTCCTCTGCAGAAGATCTTTCAGAGCAGCTGATTCAGAGCTGTGACCTCAAAAAGAAACCAAGAAAAGGGAAAACCATCCTGGCTTCCCAAAACACTGAACAGGACCAAAAAAAGCCAAGGAGAAAAGATACACCAGCTTTGCACACCCCACCACCTCTAACAGGTGAACAATACATCCCTTGACTTAGGAATAGCAATTCAGTTGAGGGGACTGAGTCCTGGCAAAGGTCTGCAGACCTCTCATTCACTTATGTCCCCTGGATGTGGGCAGGAATGCAGCTCAATGCCATGTGCATAATGGTGCTGCCTTTATATGACAAATGATATGAATTTGTCTGTAGCTGCTAAGCCATGCTACATGTCCCATTAAATCCAGTTCAAAGTCAAAAAGGATCTAGTTCAGCCCTGCGCTTTCCTGTGAAACATGTACCCAGTGCTCAGGGGGAGGTTGACCAGGAATGAGGCTGGGATGAGATGTGAGGAGCACAGAAGCCAGCTGCAGGATGCTTATCCTGGAGCACCCTCCACTGCAGCAACAAAAGGGCTCCTTGTGGGATGCTCCATGCTGCTGTTCATCTACAGACCTCTGAAGTCTGAGAGCCAAATGCCACCAACCTGGGGAAGGGAAGAATGAGCAGGAGACTGCCGCTGAAACCTGATGATCTTCCAAGTCAGCAGCAGGAGGAAGCGTTTGTCGCTCCTCTCTGCTAACAAGCACTCCTTGTGTTCTCTGGGGAGAGAGCTGTGCTCTTGTATCCGCTGCATTGAGTTCTTCTACCCATATTGCACATACACAGAGGAGTTAGCCAGTAACTACTTGGTTGGTCCCCTGTGTACCCATAGCAAATCACCAAGAAGAAGAAGCTGGGATTTTGCCAGTATTTGTAATCCAGACATTGACTCTGTTCAGCTTTCATTTGTATCATCTCCCCAACATCTTCCTCTTAGGGAAGAGTGGTTCAGAGGCTAGAGAGCTGCATTTTGTGCCTGTAGTAGCCATACCATAAAGCATTATTTCACAGGTTAAAATAGGCCACTTCTGCCTGGTCACACTTCTCCCAAGCAAAGGCTTTAAGCATCCATATGATTGAGCTACTTTGGTGTGATGTTCAAGCTTCTGAAACAGAAGATTGCCTTAATCTTTACTATGATTTCTGATGGGCTGCAGTTTAGTGCATTAAGTACAACCAGAAGCCAGCTGGCCTGATAGCATCACTGCCATTAGCCTATAGGATATAATTGACTTGGGGGAAATGTACACCAGTGTAAAATCTGAAGAGTAGGTACACCATGCAGAGCAGATCATACACTCAGCCACCTTATTTCAGAGTTGTCTTTGGGAAAGTTGCACAAGTGCCTATTTTCTCCAATGTGAGCGAGGCTTAAATGACATTTTCTTTTTCACTGTGGTTTTTTCCTTGCCTGAAGGCATACTTTCAGACTTTTCTGACAGTCTGCTGAAAAGGTATGGTATCACAGAGAAACCACAGCGAGAGAGAGTGAATCCAGGCTCTCAGATCACTGAACTGGAGCAGAAAAAGCCCAGGAGAAAAGATACACCTGCAATACACATCCCACCTTTGATCATAGGTAAGAGAATATTTATGTCAATTTATGTCCAAAGAGGAAGGAAACAGTGGGTAGTGCCAGAGGTTTGTTTGAGAGGAGGCTAGAACCAGGTTGCTATGCCCAGTGTACTTTGCAGTTCCTGCTGAGCTGGACCTATTTGGCCAATGTATATAATAGCAGTGGTGGCTCATGGAAAGTCTTTTCCATTTCCCCTGCTCATGCTCTGGGGATAGAAGGGAAGGAGAGTAAGAGATGACATTAGGTCACTTGATTATCTGCAGATGTGATGCTGCTTTTGTGAAAGGCCAATGACTGCCCTGCTTTTTAAACCTGATCACATGCAAATTTTTAGGTCACCAGCACTAACAGTGGCTCATGCTGCCTTAAACAACCTGGAGCAAAGCTGTTCTGATTAACCTTAATTCTGCAGTCTCTGATTGCACTTAGGAAACCAAACTGTGATGAACTTCTCATTAACAGCACCTTAAAGACATTTCTGTGATTCTGGCATAATACACACTGCAGCACCTCATTTGCTTGGTGACCACATGAAGTCAGCTAGACATGTTTTGGTCTTTAAGACCCTTTATCACATTTCCTGCATTCCTCTATCACAGAAGAGCCTCATTTCACCAATCCTTCTGAAGGGGTAGATTAATATTAATATATTAATATTGATACTAGCTAGGGATGGAGCTTTCAGTTGTTTTCAATTATACCTTCAACGACTCTTGCCTGCTGGTGAATCTATCCTCAGCACTCAGCATGGATTCAAAGCAGCCTGCTAAACACTGCCTCTTCTTGTCCACAACTTTTCCAGATCCAGTATTCCAGGTCTGTATTCTAGTGACTGACCATCTCTGGCAGGCTTGTGCCCATAATGGAGCAAAGTAACCTGTGTGCTTGAATGCCTGAATTTCACTCCCTCCCTGCTCTGGGGATGCATATCTTCATTTCAAGATGCACACCACCATACAGCATTCTGCTGGTTGAAATTTGCCAGTGGTGGTTCCATGACTTGCTATGAAAAAGTGACTCATTGTGGCTAAGGACTGCTCCAATATTTACTACTTGTTTACTTTCAGGGTTATCCCATCAGGTAGCAGACAGAGCACAAACAAACTGAGCTCTCTTGCGAAATGGCTGTGCAAAATAGAACCTGAATTATAGACTCGGAGACCTGAGAAGCCCCGACAGGGCTATGTATGCTAAATAGATGTAGACAGGCCTTTCTGTCCCTGTTTTCCTGTTACTGGCCTTGTTTGCATGTGTGCTGTATGTATCGCTTGTGACCTGCTAATGAGGATTGTCCCCATTTCTACCATTTCTCTTTCAGATCCCTCCCAAATGCCACTTTCAGATGCCAATTCAAAAACTCCACTTAATTGTTTGTAGTAATAGAGCTTAATTACTAGATTATCTTTTTAAGCAGCTGTCCACACAAATAGCTTTGTTGTAAATGTAGCTAAGAATGGCAGCTGTGTTATCTTTCTCCCTTTTGACCAGCTGGTTAGGAGCACTCTAGGACAGTCCCTCACCCTCTTGGGTGCTCAGAGAGGTTTTCTACCACAAATAAAAGTAAGTCAAATAGCCCATAAAACATGATGTAAATCAATCTATCTAGTAGATGCCACATGATCCAAGCGAGTAGAATCAGTTTTGCACCTTGTGAACACCCAATCCAGATAGGAGATGCAGGTACAGAAAGGTGGCTGCTAAATTAGGATCTTAAGGTCCTTTCCAACCCTAACTATTCTATAATTCTATGATCTGAATGTTACTATCTGGAGAAATCCACGGCTCCCTGTTGTCCACAGAAGGAGCCTAAGGAAGTCAGTCCTTAGCCAGCTTAAATGTCTAAGGATGAGCATCACAAAACTCTCCCCTAGAAGGGTCAGACTTTTAAATGTCTAACCTTCAAACTCCTACTGAAGTGGCACATTGTTCCATGTGTATACAAATGAGCCAGGAGCAGAGCTCTCCTCCAATGGCCATCTCCCCTTCGGTCAGACGAGACTTTGTCATTCTGAATGGATTAGACCAGAAGACAAAACACAACCACCATTCAAATGGTGTTTTTTTCTCTCTCACATGACAGCAGATGATTTGAATCTGATCCAAGGCCTGTACTCAGCTCTGGGATGCTCAGTTACACATCCCTACTTAGCAATATATTCAATTAGCTGAAGCATTTCTGAGAGCTCTTCAGGCCTGTGGGTTTGAGCAAGAATGTAAATACATGTGTAAATATGGGAACGTGGTTCCTGAAATGTGGCTGCTTGGGGTTTCTTAATCAGATCAGAGATAAGTTGTAAATCCACAGTTTCAAACCCTCATTCTTCCTCATGGCCTAGAAAACCTTGTCTCTTTGGAATAACATCATCCTCCCCCCTAAAACTCTGAGAGACACAGGGGAGACACAGCAGTGTAATGTCCCCTCTTGCCCTTCTCCTGCGCAAGTGATGCATCTGGAGCTGCAGGTGTTGTCTGTAGGCAGTCAAGTGGATCTGGTGCAGTCTTGGTGGGTTTCTGACTTTATAACCCAAGAGGAGTGGCTTAGATCTAGGTGGCACCTGGCAAATGTTTGATTTAAGCCTAGTTCTTCTATTGCCTGTGGCTGAGCTTCATAACAGAAGCTCTCATGTCTTTGTGAGCCTTTGAAGTCCTAGTCAAAAAATTGCAAGGGGTTGCAAGTTCTGTTGGGAAAACATGCCTACATTGCATTTCTACTCTGCTTACTTAAGTCAGATCCCTTGGCAGACACTAACAGAAACACCCAGCAATCCTTAAAACAGGTCTGCAGGATGAGCTGCATTTCACAACATACACAGCTGGGAAAACAGAGGCAGGGAGGTTAAGTGATTTACTTGAACAGTAATCAGAGAAATACTGACTTACAAATGTTCCCCAAATCCAACATCCTGCTCCTTTAAGGCCGGAATTCCCAAACCACATTAAGTAAAGCACACTTTCTCCACAAGTGATCAGTGGCATTGTATCAAAGGAAAATATCCTTTCCCAGTGTTACAAAAATAAGTCTAGTTTCGACATCACATTTGTATCCCCTTTGCACTGTTTTGCATTAAAAGGCTGATTTTAAAGGCATATAGTTGCCCTTGAAGTTGCTGGTGGGCTGGAAAGTTAATAACCTGCAGCTCTAGGCTAGATCCTCCTCTGAGCTTTGAATCCTGAGGTCTACTGGAAACTTTTGGAGTGATTTATTGATAATGATGCATTATTATTGATCATGGTAAGTGTCTGGCATGCTACTGATGTGAGTCCAGCTGAGAGCCGGGGACCTCTGCTTGGCTGCTACCTTCCAGCTGTCTCTAGCATCTGCTCTACAAGGGCTGGTTTATGTGCTATAACCATCAGAATTACATAAACATACTTTCCTTCCTCACTTCATAATTTAGACAAGAGAGTGTACATCATCACAAGGCACAGTGCAACTTTATTTAACTTACATTCCTGATCCCTTATTCCTAACTTTACCCCCAAAGCAGCTAAGCTCTCATCAAATGATTGCTGTAGCTTAGATTTTAAGCATATTTGAGTTACGCTTTCCTCATTCCTCAAATGCTCTGTGAAGAAAACAACCACAAAAAAAAAAAAACCCACTCCCCTCTAAAAAGCATACAACCCAACCCCCAAAGACAACAGTGGAAAAAGAAGTGTCTGTATTTGCCTATGTGAATAAAAGTCTGGGTGAGGAACATCCACATCCATCCCCATAAAACAGCATATTCTTTGCAGTTAACAATGGTGTTACTGTTGCTTGAAAAAATGAAGTCTTTTGTGTTTCAAAATAGTATTGACTTGTGCCTTTCAGTCTATCTCATGGTTTTGCTGAAACCAGCTGGTTCATAAGAACTGCATATAAATGAAGCAGGAGCTAACTTAAATGAAGGGCAGTATAAGTTAATATTTCCATTAACTCATAGCTCTTGACAAGCCTCCAAAGTTGAAGAAAATCTTCCTGTGTGGTATTACTCTATTTTCAGACCTCATCAAGACTGAAAGCCTTCTCTGTGAGAGGGCTTTTGATGCAGAAAGCAGCAAAACAGGTTGATTTGACAGAACAACTCAGCTGGTTAACTCAGACTGAGAGCAAACAGTAGGAGACCAAATTAGGGTTAGATTTTGTTAGTCTCAACACAACGGTAACCCTCATCCTGGTTTTAGACTATGTTAACCTCCACACCAAGGAATGTAGGCATAAAATCTCTCTTACAGGCTATTTGGTTTTTACTGGGAACAGGCAAAACCAACACAATATGTTAAAATAGGGATCAAGAACATTCTCTAGTTAATATATTGTCCTGTCTTCACTCTGTTAATTTAATCTCTAATGAAGACAGCAGCTACAATAATTGTGGTATCTTGGCATCACATAAAAGCCTCAAAATCCTTAAGAGGTGGACTTACTGCTTTTATAAAGGAGAGAAAGAGACATAGAAGGGAGAGAGAGAGAGAGAGATATTTGTGGAAGGTATGATCCAGAACTTGAGTCCTTTTTCACATTGATCTTAATTCGGTTGCTTTTGCAATTTATTGCTAATATATAACTTCAGTGGGGATGGCACTTGGCATGTGGGTATTTTAACACTTGGCTCTTTTGGCAAGATCTAAGTAATAATGCTATATGCTTACAGCAAACATACACACATTCACATAAGCTGACTCAGTCACAAAGATCAATCACAGTATTAATTTCCCCATGTAAGCTCTTTTTCAGCTTTCCACACCCCTTTGATAAACAGATTCCCAGATGAAACTTAGTGTCTCTTTCGACAGGCAGTAGGAGTAACTGCATTAGCATCAAGAAATTAGAGAGGACTGAAAAATTCTCATTTGGATATTTTCGCAAGAAGCAATATTTTAAATCAACTTCTTTTTTCTCTCTTTCCTCCGTCTCCTTTTTGTTTGTTTGTTTTGTTTTCTGTGTCCTCCTGCTTTTAAGGCACTAAGCTGCTTACAGAAGAAAAGCAAACAGTGATTATGGAAGATGAAGAAAAGGATGGAGACGCAATCCCCAGTTAAGATTACAGTGATATTTACAGTAATGCAGTGTAAATAATTCTGGGTCATTCAAAGTGGCAAAAAAAGTCCTTTCATTTTTATAGATAATAATTCTCTCAATCATGCACTTGAATTTAAATTATCTTCAAGTGCTTATCTGCATCTCATGGAATCCCAGCAAGCATCAGAGGAGATGATGGCAGAAATTTCACTCACATGTGGAAGGATTCTCTCAGTTTGCTAAAAGTGGCTTCCCAGGATTTTTGTCACTGAGGAATCTATCTCAGATCAGAACGAGCTTTGTGCATGGCGATAAGGGTTAATACAAAGGGACACCACCGGTCAAGTGTACCTGCCACTAGATACCAGAGCGGTTGGTAGCACAGAGCAATAAAACAACAGCTAGTGATTCAGATAGCATTTTTCTCCTGGTAAGTTCACCTTGTTTGTCCAGCTTTCCTCTGATAGAATATCATTGACCACAGTGAAAATTTGCACATGCAAAGCTGATGGGACAGAAGAGGGAAGGAATCAATGCTTGAAACCCTGAAAGGCAAAGCACGCACTTCTTCTGTCCGTATCTGCTCATGACTTGTGTTTGTGAGGAGAAAAGGCTAGGTTTACCATAGAATGAAAACTCAACAGCTATGGGCTGTCAGCACTGACACATCAAACAGGACAGAGGGCAGAGCTCTCAGAAGAGAAACATGGGGGATGCAATGCCTGCCTGTTACACCAGTGTAGACCATTGTGGGTTTTTTTCCTCTCAAAGGTTTTATTCCTGGGTTAGTGGGAGATAAACTTTTTCTCCATGGCTTTTCACTCCATACTTTTTCTTTTAACATCTTGCTTTTTAACTGAGTCCTAGATTGTCAGGAGATTGAAGAAAATCTTCTAACTGACAAAAATTAAAGATTAAAAATCACAGCAGGAGGGTAAAAATTGACTAAAAAGGGTACTGTTACTCAATGGCCTAAACACACTGCAAGGGGGAACAGCACCGTGATTTTTTTTAACAGTTTACCTCATTGATTCAATCAAGAATTGTTTTCACACCCAGTTACAGCCTTCGGCATTGGTACAGAGACAGGTACTTGTAGAACATTACACAAAACAGGTAAAACTGGGTAGTTTCGTGCTTACCTTAATAGCTCTGTGCATTAGATGGGGCAGTGCTGCTGGCTGGACTTTTAGGGACCTCAGCAGAAAGGTTAAAAATTATCTATCTAGCCTGGCAGACTGAATTTAGTTGTCATCTTCCTAACACCCTTAGGCAGACAGGTAAGGATCACACTAGTTTGGACTTCATCTGCCACAGTGACTGACCCAGCATGAGCATGAGCATGCAGTCCACTCACCGGTATTCAGCTTCAAGATGTAATCGACAAGCTTATAATAAATAATCATCTGTTAAAGTCTACAATAGGCCGGCTATGTTGTTGATGGGATGCCTGGCACCTAGGAGAGGTGTTTGGTTTTTATCCTTTTAATCAATCATTGAAATGAGCTAGTATTTTAAAAATAATCAATAGTTCATGTAACAGCATTCATGTCAGGTCCACAGTAAAGGATGTCACAGCAAGTGCGTAACAAGAGGTACACATGATTCAAGTCAAGCTTTACCAGTGAAGTTGGTGAACATTTTCAATGCACAGTACAGCAAGAGTGAGAGTGTGGAGTCCAGAAAAGATTCAAATGGGCATCAGCAGTGGATTAGCTGAAAAATGTACACATTTAGATATGAAGACCCTTACCAACACAAAGCAGGAGCATAAATAGGATGTGACTGATTTCACTGCTCTAAAGAAGATTTGTTTCCAAGCCTGGGGAATGCTGACACAGCTTAATATGGAATAAAAAGAGCCCCCTTTAAGCCTAGCACTACATGTTCTTCACCAAAGAGGAGTTACGGTCCCAGTGACATCTCTGACAGCACAGCAGCCTAATTTACCATCCCTGCATAGATCAACTTGAAGCCCAGCCGTAAAAAATGCTGCAACATACATCATTTGCTGCAGTTCATTTAAAATTGCATATTCATAGCCTGGTAATTCAGCATTCACCCAGGAGCAACATGAGCAACTAAAAAGTAATTTTTCACTTGATCAATTAAGTAAATAGGGTTTATTTTTGCAATGTTCCTGGGAAGTAGTGTGAAGAATCATTTCTTGAAGCTTTCACCAGCCTCACTGCACTCCACGAAAGTGTTAAATGTTACTTTATTTGGCAATCAAATATGATCTTTTTCCAATCAGATTAGCATGGCCCCTTTCCTCAGAACAAAGCCTCTAGGTGTTGCAGAAGTGTGTGTGGACGGTACAATGGCCTGAACATTGTTTATTGGGTTTATTTATTGCCTTTCAGGCTCTGAACTCTCCCTTTAAGACCAGATAGTGCTAAAACTGCACAGATTGCTCTCCTAGCCAAATGGCTGGTGTTGATGTTGGTGTGCTCTGGGGCAGAAATGTTTTTGTACCCAGTGCCCACAAGGGTCCCTCGTGGCCATTACTGCAAAACCAGAAGGAAACAGCACAGAAACAGGATAAGCTTTCTATGGGACTCTGAGGACTGGGGTGCTCCAGACTGAGGTTGCTTACAGTGCCTGCACATAGGTATGGGCTGCTTGAAAGCCTTAGTAGATGGATTGCATTCAGATATTTAGCTGGAAGTGCATCTCCCTGCAGAAGACTGCACTGGCCAGAACCATTCCAAGTCCTCAGAGGGAATGAACTGCTCCAGTCAGTGGGCAAAAGACTGACTGCAGTCAGGAGGCTGTGAATAGGTAATATTTGTGCAGGGAATTCTCAATTAAACTTGCCTAGAAACTAAGGGACAGGTCTCCATTTACAACAGACTTGGAACAAAGGGATTTAATGGCCTTTTACTGTCAACAAAGGAGCAGAAAGCCCATCACAGAATCACTAGGTTGGAAGGGACCTCTAAGATCATCAAGTCCAACCCATGCCCTACACCTCCACTAACCATGTCATCAAGTTCTATATGCAGTCTCTTTTTAAACACATCCAGGGATGGTGACTCCACCACCTCTCTGGGCAGACTGTTCCAAGATTTTATTATTCTTTCTGTGAAAAACTTCTTCCTAAAAACCAACCTGTGCCTTCCTTGGCGCAGTTTGAGACTGTGTCCTCTCGTTCTGTCCATTGCTGCCTGGTGAAAGAGACCAACCCCCACCTGTCTACAACCTCCTTTCAAGAAGTTGTAGAGAGTGATAAGGTCACCTCTGAGTCTCCTTTTCTCCAGGCTAAACAACTCCAGTTCTCTCAGTCTCTCCTCATAGGGCTTGTGCTCCAAGCCCCTCACCAGCCTCGTTGCCCTCCTCTGGATGCGTTCAATAATTTCCACAGCCTTCTTAAACTGGGGGGCCCAGAACTGGACACAGTACTCAAGGTGCGGCCTCACCAGCGCCAAGTACAGGGGAAGAATAACCTCCTTGTTTCTGCTGGCCACACCATTCCTAACACAGGCCAGAATGCCATTGGCCCTCTTGGCCACCAGGGCACACTGCCGGCTCATGTTCAGCTGACGGTCCACCAATACCCCTAAGTCCCTTTCTGCCTGTACACGGTCCAGCCACACTGTCCCCAGCTTGTAACAATGCAGAGGGGTTTTGTGGCCAAAATGCAGGACTTGGCACTTAGACTTATTAAATTTCATCTTGTTGGCCTCTGCCCGTCTCTCCAACCTATCCAGGTCTCTCTGCAGAGCCCTCCTTCCTTCCAAATGATCGACACAAGCTCCCAGCTTGGTGTCCTCTACAAACTTACTGATGAAGGACTCAATACCCTCATCCATGTCATCAATAAAAATATTGAACAAAACTGGTCCCAGCACAGACCCCTGAGGGACACCACTGGTGACCGGCTGCCAGCTGGATGCAACACCATTCACCATCACTCTCTGGGCCCGGCCATCCAGCCAGTTCCTGACCCAGCAAAGAGTACTTCTGTCCAAGCCGTGAGCCGCCAGCTTTCCTAGGAGTATGCTATGGGAGACAGTGTCAAAGGCCTTGCCGAAATCCAAATCACCCAACTGAAGAGGATGTATTTCTGTAGTGCTAAGCATGAGGTGCAGAGGTTAAGTGGTTTGCCCAGCTGAACCTCAGCAGAGACAAATTCAAAGCAACATTCATGATGGTATCACTAACTCACACTATTCACAGCTAAAGCAGTATTTGCATGCATTGAGCTTAGCAACACACTGAAATTTTGTCTGGTTGAAATTCTGTCTTACCAGTTAATAAATTGATAATTGTAGAATGCTTCAACCACTTATAATAACCAGCCACATCTATTCAATTTAACAGATTGTCTTCCTGCATGTCTTATGTCATCCTTGCCTTGGAGATTACATTCTCTATGCATGACCTTACAGTATATTTGTATGCAGAGAGACTGCCCAGCATTTACATCTACAAGCTAAAATCAGAAGTGCATGTCAGTGAAGCAAATGAGAAATTCTGGCTTCTCACTTCCATTTAGATAAGTTCATAAACACGTATCATTCTGTTACTTACATCCCCCCAAAAGCCACAGGCCTCTTACAGTGAGGTTATGCAAACAGAAATACCAGTCTTCTGGAAATGTAGTTCTACAGTTAGAAACAGTGAACATTAAAAGCCAGTTTCTGCTCCGTGACACTGGCTCTTGGTCCTGTGGGAGAGACCCACATCAAGTCTGTTGGACTTAGGAGCTGTGAAGGGAAGCTTAATCCATCCTTATACCAAACATCCTGAAGAATCCTGAAAAGACATGGACTTTGATGGAAAAGCAGCAGCAAAATTAGAAAGCACATTCCAGAAACAAAAGAAGCATTTTTGATGGACCATTTGTGCTTATTCTTACAGGTGCAATGATCCTGTAAAATGCAAGCTGTGTATTTATAACTGTGAGACACATTGCCATGAGCTTTGGATTTTTCCAAGCTGTCAAGTCTTTTCCAACCTTCAAAGTAGGTTTTAGTGCCTGTCCCAGGTTTGTTTTTCTGTATTCTGTTTAGGCTAAAGGACAGAAATCTTACAGGGATCTTATCAACGGATGTAAATGTCTGATGGGAGGGAATAAAGAAGAGGGAGTGAGGCTCTTCCCAGTGGTATCCACTGGCAGGACAAGAGGCTACCTTATGACCTAAAGAACTGGAAAGGTCCATCTAAACTGCTGAGCCACAACTCCTTCTTCCTCTTCCTCTTTCCTTTTCTTCTCTCTCTCTGCTCTGGCTGCTGCAGTTGCCCTTGAGGATGTTGGAGCCAATTTTCCTTTCCAGCCCCTGTTTGTGTAGATATAGAAATACACGGAATATAAGGAATGAATACTCAAGAGTCTCTCCACTGTGGATTTTGACATTTAGATTTTTAATCCAGACTTAATCCTTTTCTAAAATAATAAACAAACAGCTCCCTCACAAATAAGAAAGCACCAAACTTTCTTACCATAGCAATGTGATCCAGTGATTAGAGCAAAGACTCAGTTCACAAAAAGCCTGAATAAAAGGCTAAATTTGCAAGTGTTGATAGTTGCAACAAGTAATTCATAACAAGTTGAAATGGCATCATAAGTCTGAGCTGCTCATAAGACTTTCCAAGAGGGACAGATTACTCAGACTTCTTTCTGTGTTGGCAGCAAGTAGTGGTCTCAGAAATTCTCACTGCAAAATAAGGCCGAGTGTGTGGCAAAGCCAGAACTCCCCCAGATAACACAGATTTCATTGCTGAACTTCACTCTTAGAAAATTTCCCTTCGGTGTACACTAGATGTCAGGGTTGGACTGAAAGGATGAGCCCATCCCCTCCACCACACAGCTCTGTGCATCCGGCTGGGTGCAATCAGCACAACTACGTCTGCTCAGGAATTGCTCTACCTGATAGTTACAAGGAACAGTCTGCACAAACATCCTCTTCCACCCCACTTTACAGTATTTTGTTTAGGCCAAAAGCCTCAGGCTTTGGAAGAGGGAAGAGACATCCTGAGATCAGAACTACATTATATTTGTGGGAGTCACATACACTCCCCATGACACCTCTGGTAGGTTGTTTCATTCCCCTGTGCCTTGACTACACAGCAAGTACATCCAAAACAGCAAGTTATCTCTGCTTCATGGCAAGGGAGGGACTGTGGACCAGGAGTGCAAAGACAAAAAACACAACCTTTATGAGATGTCAGTGACACAAAACCAATAATCCAAATAAACTGTTGTTCATAATGAAAGGCAAAATATGAAGAGGATCCCCTTTTAATTTCTGTAAATGCCCCAGTGCTGTCCACTTGTCCAGAGAACAGTTAGATGGGACTCTGTTAGGTAAAGTGTTAACCAAAGGTGTCCTAAGAGGAAGGAATGACAGAGCCAGAAAGCATGTTTGGAAAGACAGTATAATTTTACATTTCTACACAGCCTATTTCTGTAAAAAATTTCATGGAATTCTACAAGCAAAGCACAGTTCTCAGGAATTCCTAGAGGTAAATCACATTTCATGAGCAGGTGGCTTTAAAGTGCATTCCTCTTTGCATTTGGCTTAGGCAGTGACCCAGCCCAGCTGCTGGAGTCATAAGTTCTGATGGTGGTTAAGGTCAAAATCACAGACATGAAGCACAGGGAAAACACAATAAAAATAAAGCAAATAAATAAGATGCCATTGGAGCCCTCAGGCAGTAAAACACTGTGGAAAGGCATCAGGCCTCAAGGGTGAGTGTGCATGGAATTGTAGTGATCCTCTGTAGGGGAGCAAGGGACATCCTTAACACTGGGAAAAACACCCTGTCCCTTTTCAGACATGATTTCAATGTGACTGTAACACAGCAGTTCTACATACACCAGCTGATGTAGTTTTGGTGTTGGACATAGTTACAAACCTGTAGTGTGTGCAGCAGGCTGTGATTCACAGTGAGTGAACCATCTACAATAGAATTGGCAGGGATACTTAACGAGGGGTCAGCCCAATTCTTAGAGGAGAAATTTTGCCTCACAAACCTTTGAGACTTCCTTGGAGCAGCCCAAAATAGTTTGCAGTTTTCCATTTTGATAAGGTCCTGCTCCAAAGGCTGTCATGGATTGAAAGAAGATCATAACATACAATATTAAGATGGGTAAATAACTAGTTAACAATGAGGGAAAGACAAAAGAAGAGAGAGTGGGATGAACTGCTCAACATTCACAGTAAAGGACGCTTGTCCTCTCTGCCATTTAACATGATTATCCCAAAGATGTGATTTGGATAAAATATTGATGGAAAAAGAAAACACACCAGGAACAGAAATGAAGGATGTAAGGTTAAAAAACACAGCAGCATCAGCATCCTTCAGTGTAATTGTCAAAACCACCAAGTCAATGTTGGTAAGTGCAGAATAACACATACATGGAGAGGCAACCCCAACTCCTCATGTGTGTTTGGGCTATAAATTAATTATGATTAATTACAGATAATGCTGCAGAAACTACTACTCAGTGCTCAAGGAAGTGCAAAAAGGGAAAAGCAACTTTAAAAACTATTCAGAACGACAGGGAAAATAGAAAAGAAAATGTCATTACATTGTTTCACACCTGCATCTTGAGTACTGTGTGCAGCCCTCACCCTCCTCTTTCTGTGAGAGATTAAAAGACAGAGGAAAGAATATATAGAGAAAGAGAGCAGAGTTATTTCCACTGCTTCTCACAGTGTAAAACCTAGGGGCAAGAAGAACTTTTTCAAAGGGAGCATGTGCAGCTGTGAGACTCAGGCCCATGGGACACTGCGCCAAAAGTGGGATCAAAGCCAACTGAATGAATGCCACAAAAGACAATCAGTGTTATTTAACATTCATCATGGTTTCTGCAAAGAACAGTTTCAATGCTGTGCTATGGGTTTTTCCAATGAGTGAAGCAAGAGGATTATTTGTCCTACAGCCTCCTACCTTCAACCTCCCGAACACCCATCACACTGTGACATTCAGGATATTTCTTCTCAGTACAGCCAGTACTGAGTTCTGTACTCCCATGCTGCTGGAAACAGGAGTTGTTATCTTACCTGTAGTAGGTAGAAGGTCACATTGTGAATGCTGTAAGGACCCTGACAATCTAGGAAAGTATTGGCTTCCTCAATTCAAGACAGTGGTATGAAATCACTTCTTTTAAGGTTAACAGCCCAATAATTTAGTACTAAGCAGGTGTCTGCTGCAGTAATAAGGAGGCTACTGAGAACATTTCTAGAAAAATGATCATTATATTGCTTAGCTAAATCATACACTTGCTTTATCTAGAGTCGCAGCTGCTGTACAACATAGCATGGCCTGCGCAATGGTTACACACTGTCTTCTGTCCGGCTGTGAGAACTGTCCTTCCTCTTTATCTCTTCTGCTATTTCCTATTCCAGCTCTGGGAAATGTGTTGGATCTTCTTCATCCTTCCCCTTTGGTCAAGCAGCTTACATGTCACCAGATGTTCCTCCAGTTTCTTGTGGGAGGCTGGGAAATAGTCTCCTGAGCTATGGGTGGGCCTCCTGAGGTGCCACAGCTGAGGTTTGATGGCTGGTGGTGATAAAGGAAGAACAAGGATAGTTACCACGCCTAGAATTCACTCGCTGCTGGGCAAAAAAATCAATTCCTTGGAAGCTGCATCCATCCCACTCAGCACAAGCCTTCAGGTTCCTCAGCCTGAGAGCCAGGACTCTTGGATAGTTACAGAGGGTTAAAAAAGGTTCAGGGGGAAAAAAGATCACAGAATCACAGAAGGGTTTGGGTTGGAAGGGACCTTAAAGACCATCAGTTCCCACCCCTTATCACAGGCAGGGACATAAATCATAAATATAGATGTAAAACTCTTGAATGAAACACAGACATCTCCAAAATTGAAATTTGGGCAATCAAACCCTTTGGAATACTTGATCTTGAAATCATGCCCTTATTCCAGCATCCCAGAAGATTACACCAATACAGGTGAATGCTAAGGAACATGCTCAAGGTTGGGAAACAACAGTTTAGACAGAAGATGAAAGTGCCAAAAGTATAAATGAAGAAGAAACATTACACTTACCTAGCTGTATGCATATAGCTAAACATAGCACTGTTTTCAAAATATCATTGTACAAGGTCATTTTAAGGCAACAAATGCAGATTAAGATCACATTTCCTAGAATTCAGGAAGAGGTGATTTGAATGGTTTCATATGATTTTTCCAGTAAACTACAGGTCATTGTGAAAGTCACAAGTGGGATACAAATGAATTTGACTACTCTCAGCTTCTTGACTCTGTTTATTTGAATCTATGCTTTGCTTTTTTACATCTTTACATAGGTAGAATAAAAAATCCAACATGACCAAAACGTATTTATCTTCTTCTTAGTTATTATTTGCAAAATAATCAAGTAATAAGTCAATAATTAGCATGGCAAACACTTTAAAGTCATTGCTCTCAGTATGAATCCTAAGGAGCAAAAAAGGATTCACCTGTGTGAGCTAGCTAACATCAAACACTAGAACAGTCACACTCTCATCTTGGTAAACTCTTTAAGTGATTAAGCATACTCTAAAATGTCTTGGGAAACAAAAATCCTATGGATTTCATAAACTTCAGAGGTCTGTATCCAGATTTCTGCATAGTCATAATCTTTCCTGTTCTCAAATAGACTAGATTGACATTCTTTAAGAGCTTGAAAAATATCCAGGTGCTGTTCTTTGAGGCACATCCACTTCTCAGATTAATTCCATTTTCTGTACTCAGCATGGACTCAGCCAAACTGTTATTGGATTTTCCATTGCTCAGCATGAGGGAATGTTTATTGTTAACTGGAATTTTACTGGAGTTGTTGCCAGCAGAGTTGACTTGGCTAATAGGTTTAAGGGGGTTTATCCAGAACACTGGCAGTGCTGTTTATCATCCTCATACAGGAGTTGATAAAATGCATCCATGACATTTAATTTCTTCAGGCTTTAGTGACTCAAAGTGATGGGGAGAAGACTCTCTCAGGGCTCCAGAGGTTAGTTCCCAGATTTCTCACTCACTTCCTGTGTGACCTGGACTACAACATTCACCCCAGCTTCTCCACATGTAAAATGGGAATAAAAATGAGCATACTTACCTCAGAGGGTTTCTGTGGGCTTCAATACATTATGATTCTCAGGTGCTTCATGCAAGGAGTGATGTGTTACACGTTCCTAATCTAGGTACTGCTAAGGCTTGAATTTCCCTTTTTTTCATTCAAGGAAATAATTCCTTTTTAAAGATCATGGCTACCATCAGGCAATGAAAGCAGAGAAGAGGTCTCACATCTCTACTTGTTCTTTCCTTCCTTACACCCCAGCAGTGGCTGCAGCTGTGCCTGGGGAAACAATCTGCTGAGGTGGTGGCTGTGAAGGAGCATCACACCATGAACAGCTTGGAGAACAGAAATATACTACTGCACATCTATATACGGAGCCACACCGTACCCTATCTGCTGGCACAGCAACCACTGGCAGTAATATCTGTAGTAAAACTTTTTAAGGACTTGGCTTGAAGTTTGGGTTTTTTTTTCCTGGTGATTTCTTGTTATCTTCCTGCAGACTTGCTCTTTCTTTCAGCTATTGTTAATTATACATATATGTCCTGCATATGTGCATGCAAGATATTATCTTGTTCACACTAAGCTATTATTTTGTTTAACTGCTCCATATAACCCTCCCTTTCTTCTGACAGCTGTGGAGGACAAAGATGAAGGGATTGAGAAAATGGTTATGATGGTGAAATAGAGACAGCAGGCCTTGGTACATTTGTACAGGGAAGGGCACAAAAAAGAGCTATGAGTCAGCCCATAAAATAGCCTTAACATTTTCCCTTCAGCATCTACGTCCACATGATAAAGGCCCAAATTAACTTGCCAAATGAATTTAGTCTGTGAAGCCTGCATTGCAAGACGCAAAACATAAGGTATTTATCACAGAATCCCAGAGTTGTTTGTGTTGGAAAGGACCTTAAAGCTCGCCCAGTTCCAACCCCCTGCCATGGGCAGGGACACCTTCCACTAGAGCAGGTTGTTCCAAGCCCCATCCAACCTCGCCTTGAACACTGCCAGGGATGGGGCAGCCACAGCTTCTCTGGGCCAAAAAAACCCTGCCATGTGGTAAAGACCATTAAAAACAACAGTTCACTTGTTCAACACCAGTGAATGGGTTTAACTTGTTTAATGTGATGTGTAGAAGTCATGCCACACCTGGAGTAGCCATCTCTTTATGTCCATCTCCCAGACAGTCGGCACTGTGAGTGCCTATTCTAAAGCTGTGCATATAAGCAAATAAAAGTGAGGTGGCACTGACTGACCTGGCAATGTAAGGTGGTTTGTCAAGGAGTCAAAGCCTGGGAAGTCAGCTGAACGTCGTGCTGGACCTTTGAAAAGAAAGAGCAGTTTCAGCAGAGATGGATGAACCTGAGTCCCACCAGATGCTCAAATGCTTTTTGTAGTGTGGCCACCACTGCAAGGTGTTTGTTTTCCTTCTGCCATTTCTTATTCATGGTTTTAGGTGAAGCTAACTGGGAACATAGCCTCATTTCTGGGGACTTTTCCATCTAAAGGAGTTGATACTAAACGTATCTTTCCACCAAACACAGGTGGAAATACCTGCGTTATTGATTCTGGAAGTTCCACAGAAGTTCTGGACCTCTGAACTGCTGTTAGATCCCAGACAACTTTCCCTCCAGCTACCTCCATGTCTCACAGAAGTGGAAAACACCAGTTTCATTGCCCAGCATGGCTCTGAAGGCAGTTACACAGCACTTACCTTGAGTCTGGGGTGGTTCTGCAAGCAGCTGGCATCACTTTGGGAACCACCAGTTGATAATGGCTCCAGACATTTGTCACTGGCAAGTTGTGCCAGAGATAGGACTCTGATGCTGTATTTGCAAGCAGAGGTAAGCCACCCGAATGATTGAACGCCTTTTCTCAACCATCTTTTCTCCTTTCTTGCTTCTGTGGCAGTTAGTGTCTTTGATTTGAAGATGAGAGTCAACTGCATCAACACCCTTAATGTCTATTAGAAAGTGGCAGGTTGGTTTCATCTCTACTTGCACTGGACTGGAGGTACTTGCAAAATCAAACCAAACCAGTAAGGCATAAGAATGCAAGCAGGTAGAGTGCTGAGCACATTGCATGTTCTTCAGGATACTAGTGAACCTCCCAGAGAGGAAAGGAGTGATTTAAAACTGGAATTTTAGGCAAAACAGAATGAACAAAACCTTGCACACTTGTATTAAACATCCCTGAACTGCACATCCTCCTTAGAGAGAATGGCCTGGCCTCTGCCTCTCTTCATCATGATTTTTTCCCTTTTTTAAGGAAAAGATGTGAAACAGCAGATGGGAAAATTCGGGTCATTGCTTGTGTGGTGTGGTGACCACTGCACAGATACTGCCTGATTCTACCTGCGGGGTAAGGTAGCTTATAGAAGGTGCTATGTAAAGATGTAGCTATAAGAAGAGGTCTCTAAGAAATATTGGAGCACAGGACACCAGCCCTGTGGGATTGATGCTCATGCTTCAAGTGGCACAAGAGAAAACATCACACAATCAAGTGTTTGAGTGGGCATGAGTGTGGTGTGCTGTTATTGGGTTAGATGCTCTTCTCTGCTCTGATTTTAGTCAACAGAGAAAAGGGGAAAGGTGAGGTTGGCATGTCTAATCCCCAAACAGGCAGAGACTTACCTTGGGGTCGTTAAATAAGCTATATAGTTTTCCTGTGTTTAGATATTAGGTAATTCCACTAAATCCTCCTCACAGGGTCAGGGGGTGAGCAATGACTGCTGTTCAAGCAATGTTCCCACTAAAGATCGTTATTACTAGTAATCTATGGGGAACTGGACACTGGAAAGCAGATGGCAAGTAGATCGGATGTAGAAAGCACCAGAATAAAAGGAACCCTTCTACAGTTTTAATTCAAATGGAGCAGAGACCTCATTGGTTTTATTTGATAATAGGATGAACATACATGGACTCAGTTACAGAAAAACCGGAATGTTGAGAAATGGTTTATACATTCAGAGACCACAAGCCTCTTCTTTCGAATAAGGAACTAGCAATAAATACATAGCGTTTAAAATTATTCTCACAACAGTTGAGAATATTTGGCATTATAAATGGCATCATTCATTTCAGGTTTGCATTTGTTTCCTTCCTTATGAGTCTTAACAAACCAAAGAGGTCGTTTTTCATTACCCTGCCCACCTGGTCCCAGGAGCAAAAGTGCTGAGATTTGCTCTCAGCATGCATTTTAACTTCTTGTCTAACCTCTGGTGCAAAACAGTGTAACAACCTGCCTCTTTCTTCCTTGGGAAATGGCAGAGAACAGGTTTCTGCTGTTTATTTTAGTTCAGTTCAAGAAAGGCATCTCCATTATCAGTTCTGCTAATATAAACATACGCTAAAGTTTATGTTCAACTTCATACATAGAATTCCCTGCAGAATGCCAGCTGAGAAAAGGTTATTTTTTTACAAGACCAGGATCCTTGAATTTGGTTAATTTCCCTTTATCCTCCCTACCAGTAGGTTTAAAGTTTCTTAACATTAGTTAGGGCCTGTCACTGTAGGGTTAACCACAAGAGCAGTGGAATGTCCTGCCCCAAATAAACCACCATGCTGAAGGTAGTCAGCGTGCTGGGGTATGACTTTGACTGCAGTGCCTACAAGAAGTAGCAGCATCAGAACACAGAGGGAGATGCAGTCTTATTTCAACACCCCAAGGTGGAAGCGGATCCTACCATAGCAAAGAAGACAGCACCACCCTGATGCATTGGCTTCACACAGACTGCCCTGCGTGCAATTAGCTGTGTAGGTTTAGGTTGTTTCATCTTCAGTCCCAGTGGTGGGACCAGCAGGACTTTGCATGCAACTTCCTTTGATTTCAGTGCAACTAAAAGAGCGATCAGGCCCAAGGTGTTATTTCGCTCCAAGCTGATACTGCAAACACAACAGCTTTTGTCTGTTGGGGAGGAGAAAAGGGAAGGGAAATATCCCTGTGAGAATCTGGGCCTGTAGACAGCCAGAAGGTCTGGTAAAAACCCAGCCAGAACCCTACAATAAAAATAGCAAATATTTAAAAAAATTGCATATAAAAGTGTATAAAAAAATATCATCCAAGCAAGAAGAAAAGGAAAATGCTCGCTCTGTCATTCTGCTGCTAGGTTTTATCACTAGAAAGCCCCAATGGCCATAAGTAAGTTTGTTTGACAGATGCACTCCTACAACCACCGGCAGAGACAACAGGATTACATATATTCCTCCTAGCACTGAACAGCTTCTAAACCCAGGGTGTTATGAATGCACAGTAGCTGATACGCATACTATTGGAAGAAACTGAAAGAATACAGGATGCCAAGAGTGTGCTGGGAGGCCTCTGAGCAAGTGCTCTTGTGCACTTAGGTGTGAGGGTAAATAAACTTGCTAAAACTGAGCTTCAGGTCCTCAATCAGCTTGCCTGAAACAGCTCCATTTTCTTCTACCTGCTGAACAGGGAGAGCTGATGCCTTGAAGACCAACATGTGTCCTGGCCCTGCTAGGGTACAGATCAGATCCCTCTGTGCTTCTTTGGGGATCAAAAGGGACATTGCAGCAACAAGAAGGCAGGCTCAGCAAGTGAGAGTGCATGGCCAGCACCTGGCATTACCTAATGGCATTGGCAGAGTTTCTGCCTTGATCACAGTAATCAGATGGAGAAAGGTTGCCTGGGATCCTAAAACCTGTCTGCCTGTGGAAGCAGGGGAACACCAGGCACTGAACTGAGTCTGGAGCAAATCTGTGGTGGGTAATAAGAGTGGGAAAAATCTCTGTACCTGCTTTGAAGGGAGTCAGATTGATACCTTTATGCCATGTGAACCACAGTTTTTCCCCCTCCTTTGTACCTGGCCAGCACTGATGCCCACTCCCTGGAGTGATTTGCATGGAGTCAGTGCCTTGGGGCTCCTTCGCATCCTCAGCCAACTTTTCCTCCTTTTGAGTGCTGACGCTCAGACCCCGCACCAGCACAGCTCTGAGATCAGCACTGGTTCAACACATGTGAAAGCACAAGATTGCTCTGCTATTATTAACTATTGGATTAAAACAGTAAGAGAAAAGTGCTTGATTATGCAGTCACTTGTTGAGTATAATGTCTAATGTATGGTATAGATCATTAGAAGATGATGAATTTTATTATTATAAAATGAAATGTGAGGAAAAGGAGCCAATAACAGATATTTAAGACTATCTCACGAGTGCCTGGAGATAGTTTATTCTAGTTGAAATAAAAGAACTATTGTCTTTGTCAGGTTCCATCATTTTGAATTTGAATAGATTATTGTGCTTTTTAATTAAAAAACACATTTGGGACACACCGTAGAATTTGCAAGGCCTAGCAGCAAATTTGGGTGGTATTTGCCTTCAGCTAGGTGAGCTCAGCATTCTCAGCTATCTAGTCTGAAACACTGCTTCCAGACTGAGCTTGCAAGACTTTGTAAGTACACATGCAAACATGTGCATATTCAAAGGGTAGTTTGCAAAACCACTGCGGTATCCCATTGCTCTCCTGCACAACCAACTACATTTTGGAAAGTTTCTCTCCAACAACAAAATTTATGCTTGAAAACAAGGAATATGGAGAAGAAGGAATCTGCCTCCTTCATTCACGCATCAGGAACTAGGCTCCCAAATTCCAGATTCATTCTGACGCTAAACTTGTAGTGTATTAAT
The DNA here is from genome assembly GCA_002631895.1 of Agapornis roseicollis. Taxonomy (NCBI): domain Eukaryota; kingdom Metazoa; phylum Chordata; class Aves; order Psittaciformes; family Psittacidae; genus Agapornis; species Agapornis roseicollis. The sequence continues at coordinate 55,399 of NDXB01014418.1, forward strand.
GCATAGTGTGTTTACCAGCTGCGTTTCCTACACTGACTACTCTGAAATAGGTTTTCAGTCTAAAATGGTAAAATTTCTTGGGGTTTTGTAACCTGCCACCTATTTTATCATCAGCAAAAAGAAAAGTTCTCTTCTGGCATCTTTTTTCTCCAGCATGGAAAAGATGAGTGACAACCATTATCTTTTTATAAGTAAACATAGAAATCTGATCGTATAACCTTGGAAATAATAGTATTTGTGTAGTCTGTGAGGAAAGCTGCTTAATTTAACCATTTTGAGATGGTGCATCACAGGCTTTTACATTTGAAACAATAAACAAAACCCTTATTTCCCATGTATGAACACTTCTCGCTTGCTGTCACAGAAACACAGTTCAAATCACGGACTGAGTGCAGTCCAGAGAATTGGCACCTTTGAGCCACTTAAATAGCGAACGGGATACAATGAGGGTGGTGAAACCCTGGCACAAGTTGCCCAGAGGGGTGGGAGATAGCCCATCCCTGGAAATATTCCAGGTCAGGCTGGAAGGGACTCTGAGCAACCTGGTCTAGTTGAAGATGTCCCTGCTTATTGCAGGGGGGGTGGATGAGGTGACCTTTAAAGGTCCCTTCCAACTCCAAGCACTACCTCACCATGAGTCAAAGATCTGCTAGTTCTCTGAACACCAATCCCAGCTAAAGGGAAGACCACTGACAGGGATACTGGCAATGGAATCCCTCTCTATTTTAGGGTGTAAAGTGACTGGATTCTCCTTCTCAAGTCACACAACAGTTTCTGGGAAGCAGAAGTTGCCTGGTGCTCTTCCAGAAAGGCAGAGCTTCCCAAGAGCATCAGCAGTCCCTGTGCAGAGATGGAAGGTGCATCCTTATCACACAGCTTCCCAGCCTGTGCCACCCTCCAGAAGCAGCACTGGCAGCAGAAGACCCCTCTGTGGCTACTCAAGGGTGCTCCCAAATAACTGTGTAGAATTGCAGCATGAGGCCAATGGTAAGCTCCTTGCATATGCAGAATTTACGGCTTATTCATTGCTTGTATAGTCTTAATGAGGATGGAAAAGGATCTCCACATCTAGGGAAAGATAGGTAAGGGTGAAAACCAGAAATCCTTTCTCACTCTCTATAAACAAAGGCCATCAGCTGTCGAACACCTGATCCTTTTCCACCTTTTCTTTTGTTCATTTCCTTTTGTGGAATAAAATAAGAGCAAGCAGTTCTGTTATTATTATCTTTTATTTTTATTGGTTTTGTACACAACTGCACAGTGGCTGATCTCTAGTTTGACTGGGAGGTGACTAAACATACCATTCCTTGGCTCACAATGCACTAGCACAACGCTGCAGAGTGTTCCAGGGAGGTGAGGGGGCAGAGCAGGGGGATGGAGGTGTGATCCTGGGAGGGGACCCCATGATAGATGCTTTCATCTTGCCTAGTCTCTTTGCAGGATTTCAGTTTCTAGATTTCACTTTCTAAATTCCCAAACTAATAAAATTCATGGGGAATTTTTGACACAACAAAAAATTCTAGAAATTGCTAATGATCCACTGTAGCTTATTCAAGTGGTTTTAAAAGAGCAGGAGAAAGTTTGAGCTAGCTCTGACTGCCTGCATATTGCAAACCATTCTGCTGCATACCTTTGTGGTGAGATCTGTAACTCTGACTGTAGCATCTCTTCTGGAATGGCAGCTCAGTCCTGCAGCCCCCAGAAGACGGCAAATTCACTACTCCCCTTACTCGCTTCTGCCGGTGGTGGATAACCCTAAGCATTGAGGAAAACCATTTTCCAGTCTGATTTCACACCTTTGTGCCAATGCATGAGAAACAAGAACTGACCAGCTGTGAATGAAGCAGTCTGGCTTCGCTGTCTGAAAGAAACCACTCCTCCCAGACAGATAGAAAATATATATCAGGAATAGACAAAGGAAGTGATTTAGGTATAATTAAATCATATTGATTATTATTCTACTGTGCATAATCTAAGGCATCTCTAGTCACTGTACATCAGGTAACTGTAGCTTAAAAAATATTGACTAAACCATCCTGCACCTCTGACCAAACACTCTGTGAGGGGATGTTCCCTCTGACTTTAGGGACTGAGTCATCGCTGCAGCATTTAGTTCTGCATTATTGATATTTCACCAACATGCCTTCAAAGAGCCTGGTCAGGGCTGGAAGTCATATTCTACTGCTCTTATCCAGGCTGAATGCTGATGGAAGGGGGAAAAGGAAGGTAGGAAAGTGCTATGTGGTGACAGCCCTCTGCCCATCACACCACATGCAGCTGGCTGTGGGGGCCACTGCCCTCCCAGCACTCTGCTTCCATTAAAAAATCTACCACTGAACCAGGAGCTCATGGATGGGAACACTACATGCCCTTGTGTTTATTTTACATAAATGAGCTGGTTCAGTGAAACCAACTGCAAGTTCTAAGAACTGCAGGAGTTATTTCTGTATTTCTTCCTTTTGAAAACATGTGATTGAAGTGCAACCTTTTCACAGCATGAACCTAATCTAAATCTCTAGCTTTGAACAAACTCAAACTCCAGTGTCCAAAAAAAGAACTCAAAATGTCTCTAGCCTCAATAATCAAAATCCCAGATACAAACACTCCTGAGTGAGAAGGTGTTCATGTTTAAACATAGATTTAGGCTGAGCTCACTGCTGTGATTTTTGCTAGTGTTGCAAGAAGCTTGTCCCTGTGCACGCACGGTTTAAGCAGGAACAGAGACCCAAGCTCTAATATATAATATAGGCTGGTGGTAAAGTCCTGTGCTTTTGAACATGAAAAGGAAACACCAAAGGTTTACCTTCCTAAGCCAATGTTTTGCATGTTCTCTACATAGCAAAGAGCCATGACAGCAGTCTGATTCCTTGTACAACACATACACAACTAACAAAGCAAGACCTCATCCTGAACAAAAAGGAGTTAGTCAAAACCAGCTGTATGTGTACGTACAAGTCTTGATTTCTACACAGACAGGTAAAGTTACTTACAATTAACTGGATCCCTACCAAGATCCCAAGTCATAAAAACACTCACATACATGTCTGATGTTTCTTATACAAAGATACCTTCCTGAATCAAGGCCTGAGTTAGGTTTTCAACATTTTTTCTTAGAAATGGGCCAAAATGATGGCTACTTTCCATGTGTTTAACTCCACAGGATGAGACAGTTTTATCCATTGACTCCGGCAGTGCTTTTAAGACACACTGTTTCATTTTGGTTTTGTCTGTCCGTACTTCTCCAGCAATACTTTTCCCTTTCTTTGGCCTGTCCATTCAGTCAGTGATGAAAGAAAGACCACACTGAGATGAAAGTAACAACTGATCTGTGTGATTCCGTAATGCCCTTTGTTTCTTAGATCTTCAGGTCAGACAAAGAGTGGCCCATGAACAAATGTGGGCAACAGCTCATTATCTGTAATCTCAAGTTAAGGCAGGCACGTCAAGCAGTACATTAGTACGTGCTCTCAGAGTCTGTCAACAAAATTGCCCCAAGGGAATATGGCTTTCATTTAATTATTTCATTCCTATTACTAACAGCAAAACAAGGGCAAAACAGTGAGTCTGTGTCCTGTTTAGAAACAAAAACATTTCGCTATCATTGCATTGTCTAGGAAAGACATCAAATCCTAACAAGTGGTCAAATGACTCTACAAATCACCATTCTCATTAACAAAGTCTTCTACCGCAAGAGTAAAACTGGTGGCAAATTCTGCCTACAGCAATTGGAAAGGCTCTCAGGGAAAAAAGTAGAAGTATTACCCACGAGGATGATCTGGGGACTGGAGCATCTCCCATATGAAGATAGGCTGAGGAAGTTGGGGCTGTTTAGCCTGGAGAAGAGAAAGCTGCGTGGAGACCTCACAGCAGCCTTCCAGTATCTGAAGGGGGCCTATGGGAATGCTGCAGAGGGACTTTGTAGTGACAGGGCAAGGGGTAACGGGTTCAAACTTAAACAGGGGAGGTTTAGATTGGATCTGAAGGAAGAAATTCTTTCCTGTTAGGGTGGTGAAGCCTTGGAATGGGTTGCCCAAGGAAGTTGTGAGTGCTCCATACCTGGCGGTGTTCAAGGACAGGTTGGACAGAGCCTTGGGTGACATGGTTTAGTGTGAGGTGTCCCTGCCCATGGCAGGGGGATTGGAACTTGATGATCTTAAGGTCCTTTCCAACCCTGACTGTTCTATGATTTTATTATCAAGTTTTCTTTTTTTTTTTTTTATATATTCTTTTGCATCATGCTAATGTTGGTTTCACAAGCTGAACCATAGCAAAGGGCAATACCAACTTTCGAAGATGACTCTCATGTATTTGTTTGACCTGTCCATAGGAACAGAACCATTNACTGTTCTATGATTTTATTATCAAGTTTTCTTTTTTTTTTTTTTATATATTCTTTTGCATCATGCTAATGTTGGTTTCACAAGCTGAACCATAGCAAAGGGCAATACCAACTTTCGAAGATGACTCTCATGTATTTGTTTGACCTGTCCATAGGAACAGAACCATTGCACAGTGAGGCACTGGAACAGGTTGCCCAGGGAAGTTGTGAATGCTCCATCCCTGGCAGTGCTCAAGGCCAGGTTGGACAGAGCCTTGGGCAACACAGTTTAGTGAAAGGTGTCCCTACCCACAGCAGGGGGTTGGAACTGGATGAACATAAGGTCCTTTCCCATCCAAACCATTCCATGATTCTATGATTTGCATCAGGAAACCACCACTTCTTCTTCGTAACAAAAACCTTCCCAAAACAACAGAAAACGCACAGATACAGGATCAAACAAACGAAAATCAAACTGACCCAAAAACCAAGGCCCCCACCCTAGAACCCAGAGTCATTAGCTGTGAAGTAGCCAGTGGGAGGAGGAGTGCTTTGAAAGTTGTTTTAACGCCTTCCCCAGAAACTGGTCTTTGCGGAAGGAGGAGAACAGGAATGAAGAAGCTCAGCTAAAATGATGAAAGAAATTTGCAGTCTCTTTTTTTATATGTTTTTACTCTTCTGTATCTGGAAAAAAAAAAAAAAGAAAAAGAAAAAGAAAAAGTGTCAAATGCCGCCTTTCTCCCCTTTGTCCAAGAAGCAGGTAATCTGGGAAAGAGAAAGGAAGGTATCAGTTTAGATAGCCCCATTTCCTCCAGGCAGTGCAGCTTTGCTTAACGGTTGAAAGGCTGCAAGGTGAAGCCCACCAAAGCAATAACTCTTATTGGCTTGATTAGAAATATCATTGTGTCTTACACAAAGTGAAATCCATTGCTCTTGGACTAACTCTATGGGAATTCAACCTTTGGCATCAAAAGGATCATGTAACAGAACCCAGCATGCTTAGATTGAGATCCCATTAGGTTTCTTTGCTGTAGGGTTCTATGATCACCCTTTGCTCACCAGCTCTTTCAGTACCTTTTTTACTCATGAAAGCAACAATGTTGTATATGTGGTTCGGCGTGAAGAAAAGAAAATGCTCCAAACATTTGGACTTGATGATCTTAAAGGTCTTTTCCAACCTCTGATTCGATGATTCTATGAAACACAGAAGATCACTACCTTCAAAAAACCCTTTCTCCCAAGCAAATTACAATGAGAAGCACAGTCTTAGGTACGGATAAGTGCCTGAGACCTAACAAAATACGTGCATTTTAGAATCTGCATGACTCCTCTGTCAAATACTTATAATCTTTTGGCCTCAAAATTAGACTCTATTTGACTAACGGTATCCTGAATGTACAAACCTAACTTTTCTATGTAGTTATACCACAAGCAATTCTTCACAATGTAAATATCTTCCTCAAGAAGAAATATAGGCAAGACAACCTTTTCTTCCTTTCTAGTGAAAGAGGACAGTTGCTAATGAAAGAGGACATTATGTCCAATCCTCTTCATATCCTTCTCTATAAATCCTCTGGAACAGTTTCAAATGGGACCATGAATATTTTACTGTATTGGCTGTCCCAACCAGTTATGTGAATGTACCTGGCACTCTGCTTAGCTACTGTTACTCTAGCAATGCCTATGCCAGCAGAGTTGGAAAGTACACTTAAAAGGGTTCTCTCAACCAAGGGGATTCATTCCAGGGAGAGATAAATTCATCTGTAAGGCTGGGCATGCCTTGGAAGATGTGACTACATCAGAATCTCTGGGTCCCTTTCAGAAAAACAGATTGCTTTTGCCTTCATTAATATATGTATTGCTCTATTTTTTTAAGCAGTGTGTGGGCAAAGGCAAAACAAAGAGCTAAGATTCCTACTGGATTGCAATATCTCGGATGAATGCATACAGTGGCTGCACTTCATCAGTGAGTTGGTATCATTTTCTTCTACTGCATAGTTAGCAGCAGGACTTCTTTCAGGATGGTAGGTTGCTGTAGGTTGCTACTACAATATCTTGCTCAGTGATGCAATTCAAACACATAGTTGTAAACAACTAGGCTTTCAGCATTTCATTGGATTTATTTAGACTGAATTGTCACATTCCCAGCACTACCAGCAGCATAATCTATAGCAGGCAATAGTAACAGCTGTAACAACAGTACTACACTTCCTTAACGTCTTCTATCTCAAAAGTTGAGCCTGATTTACTGTCATTAACAGGATCATAACAATCCTCTGACATGTAGCATCAGCCACATTTTCAAGAGGAGAGTGACGCAGAAGGCAAGGTAATCATTTGGCACGTGTGGATGAAATGATATCTTTGAGCAGTAATTATTTCTGAATCCCTTAAATGATGTGTTGAATCACACCAGGAATCTGAAACAGAGCTCCAAGTACCACCCAACAGGCCCTCCCCTTCCTATGCTGTCTGTACCCACAAGACTTTTAACCCCTTTCATCCCTATTAATGAAGCAAGGGAAAATACAATGTTTTTTCCAGACTCCAGACATTCCCTGCAGATAACTGAGTCATATATTGGTTTTTTGCTTCTGTTAGCCACATCACCAGCTCCAGTGAGAATGTTCCCATACACCATTTGCTCTAATTGTTTTTCTACTTGGTGGAGCAGATGTGTTGGTTTTCTAGCTAAATTTTCCCTTTGGATACAATACAGCTTCCCTACAACTATGTTAACCTTGGATGTGATCAGGCCACTTTCCCATTTCAGCACAATAAATACAGTGCAAATATTGGTACATATCAACAGAGGTAACTGAAACAGGAAAAAGAACGAATATGCAGCACTCAGTACACAGGAAAAATTTAAGCTGTTCACTTGCCCCATCTGAATGCATATCTCAGTCCTTCAGTGTTGCAGATGGGTTTATATTGTTTGCCAAGTGTTGGCCTTCCCCTTGATCCTTAATGGAGACACCAGTACTTCTACAACTCTTGATATGATAAATGTTAACATGTAACAGTTCTTCATGTTATAACAGTCTTCCAGAGCCTAAAGGGGCTACAAGAAATCTGGATAGGGTTTTTGGACAAGGGCCTGTAAGGACAGGACAGGGGGAATGGTTTTAACCTGCCAGAGGGGAGACTGAGATGAGCTCTTAGGCAGAAATTCTGCCCTGTGCAGGTGCTGAGGCGCTGGCACAGCATGCCCAGAGAAGCTGTGGCTGCCCCATCCCTGGAAGTGTTCAAGGTCAGGCTGGATGGGGCTTGGAGAAACCTGCTCTAGTGGAAGGCGCCCCTGCCTGTGGCAGGGGTTGGAACTGGATGAGCTCTAAGGTCCCTTCCAACACAAACCAGACTGGGATTCTATGATGCTGGTTTTACCAGCCGGAAGTGGAGAGCTGACCTCTCTCTGCACTGCTTCTGAAGGTGGCAGCCCTGTTGCTCCAGCCAAATGTCTGCCCTTTCCCTTCGTCCCTTTTTTCCAGCTACCAAAAGCTCAGCAATGTCCAGAAAGGGCTCAGGACACTTCCCCATAACATCCAGTGCCACATCAGGCTGTCAGGACAAGATCAATCCCTGTGGTTTTCAAAATGCATTTAAAAGAACACTGCTATTTTTTCTTCTAACAAATAAATGGTGAGTGCAGACTGCAGGACAGTGTGATGTGGAATAATGAATTTTGTGAGCAGGGGTTTGGTTTGGGCTGTTTCTTTTTTTTCTCACAAACTACTTTGCTTGCTTGGCAGTCCCTTTTTAATGGAAGCATTTGTGAGGTTATTGCATGATCCCTGTTTCATCTGCTTAAATATACATTCCTTCAGCATACCACCATGCTTCTTTATGAAGGAAGCGCAAGATGACACCATGATTATCCAGGAATACACATTTAGATTTTCTTTCTAAGCAGACTGTGGTAACCTTGCAGTTCACTCATGAAAAAGCGGTGCTTAGCATGAGCACATCTCATCTGCTTAGGATGCTGTATGAGCACTTCTGCAGTATGGTTTAGTGGTGGACTTGGTGGTCCTGGGGTAGAGGTTGGACTGGAAAATCTTAAAGGTCTTTTCCAACCTAGTTGATTCTATGATTCTATGACCATCACCACACTACCACATAACACTGAGATACTATTACCCGAAGATATTTTTTGAGTTAAAGTTTTAATACACAGAAAAAGCAATAGAAAAGCACCTCAGTTAACCATATTCATTCAGTACATGCCTGACTGAGCTCCCTATGGTGATGCCTTTTCTTGCTTTCATAATGTAACGTCATAAAGATATCAACCAAAAACATCAGCATAAAAATATACTAAGATGAACATTTTTGTATTTCAGTGTGTAGGAAAAGTGAATCCTACAGGTTTTCTCATTGCTATTAAAATCAGATGCTCTTGTAACATCCCAATAACCATGTGTGTAACAGGCTGTCAGTGTTAGGTCCTAACATAAACAGAAGACACTAGAAGGGTTGCACTTGAAGAGAAGTTGAACACACAAAGTTTATGCACACTGATTCTTTAGCCTGAAAAAGGAAAGTTGCAAGGAGAATCTAATAAAAGGTAAATGAAATCATGACTAGTGCTAAGAATGTGAATAGGGAACAATTACTCACTGTTTCTCACAGTTCAAGAAAGGGGTTATCAAATGAAACTATCAATCAATAAATTTGAAAACAATAAAAAGATCTGATTTGTCATATAATGCCTAAGTACATAATTTTGCATTGTGTTGCCTCAGTGCCCAGTACACAACAGAGTACCAGGATTCTAAATATACTTAATGGAAGAAAAATCCATCAGAGGCTATGCAAGTCAGAGATTTGATTTCTGCCTTAGCTCTCTGAAGACAGATAAAATGTAGGGGGGAGGCATTGCTCTGGTTTTGATCTTTGATCATTAAGATCTCTGCTATGAAACATTGTCAGCTAGATGATGGAGAGCTAAAGGGTTTTTGGTCTGACCCAGCATGGTTGGTCAAGTGTTCCTAGAGAAGTTGGCATTTGAAAGTAGCCTCTACCCTCATTTATTAAAAGCCTAAGATTTTCAGGATAAGAGTATTGCAAAGTCTGCCCTCCCCCAGAACCCTGTTCCATCCAGGCACTGGTTGAAATGACAACAGAAATTACCAATTGTTACATAACATTTGATATCATAAAACTACTGATGCAATGCACAACTATGGAAAATAATAGTCAAATTACATGTGTCTCAGATACACCATAATCCAAAAGGCAGCTATCCTTATTACTATACATGATGGAAGTATTTGAAACTGGCGGGGCAGATTGCTAAATCCGCCACTTTTAATTCTTTCTGTGATGCACTCAGCATCTTGCAGGAATGACCCCTTAATTTTGTAAACTTATTCCTCAAAGCCACGGTATTTCCTGTTTCCACTGAGTGCTAAAGTGTGCTTAGCCCTAACCTGTCCCCATCTGAACAGCACTGTTAAAGCTACTCCTGGTGCTCAGAATACAATGAAGATGTCAAAAATCACAGTGCTTGGTTTTCAGCACTGGATGATCCTATCATCTCCTCCTGAAGCCATTTGAAAGCCTTTTCGAAGAAAACTAAGACTGTGAAGAAAGATATTTGGCATATTTGTGCTATTCTCTTGCTTCTGTTGCACCAGAGATGAATGAGGCCTCAGAAACATGAAGACCAGTGAAATAAAGAAGAAATATGTGTTACAAGTTAATTCATCTTTGTTATCTGTCTTTTTAATGGATGAGAAATTTTAGAGTGATTATTTTTTCCAAGGGAAATAATGTTACTCAAAGCTGATTGTGTCCTGTTTAAAGCAAGGAAAAACGCTGTTGGGAAAAAGTTTTGAATATTTGTTTTGTAACTGAATTTAAATACCATCATTCTAATTTAGCAGACGACCCAAGTGCTTAACATTCATTTTGCTAGGAGGAAAAATGACATTAGCATAGAAGGTATTCTGATTTTTGAGCTCTGGCACATAATTATCCCTAAATCATTCATGTCATCAAATAATTTTTAGTCCTTTTCACACTGATGTTGAGTTTTCTGTTTGCTTGCAGCTTGTATTACCCTTGACCTGAGAGCACATCAGTGATGGAAGAAAGAGATTAGCTTTGCTTTAATGTATGTTGCTTGCTTACCAGCACATTATGGAAATACATAACAGCAGAAAAAGACACAAGGAATATATTTGGAAGGAGTTCAGTTATACCAAATGATGTTTGAGTTTCCTGAGTAAAGCATGTAGGTAAAAAATTAGACACTCATTATGCAAAGCAACCTACAGGAGTAAATGAGAAACCTTATTCTGTATTTGATAAACATAATTCAAAGGTCTGAACATGTCTGGGGTAAAAGCTAGATCATGGATTTTATAAACAGCTGTTTCACTGTGGATGGAAACAAAAACCCCGTGCTTTTCAAAGCACAAAAGGGATGAGCTGCCATAGTCAGAAGGATAATCGAAGTCAACAAAGTTGTCAGCTGAATGCATGAATCAGGATTTTGTCATTAGCACTGGGCAAATAATTGCTTCTTTGATTAAGTGACTAAACTGAAAAATTAGGGTAATGCTTAGCTCTGGGTCAGACACAATTGCTTTCCTTCTCTCATGGCAAAAATGACTGTTGGGGAGTGGGTTACTTTGGTGGGAGGAAGGTGGAGAGGAAATGAAAGATCAAGCTGAGCTTTTCATCTAACTCAAACAAAACTTATTTTTGCCATTTACTTAAAGCTGGCTAAAAATGTGAGACATCACTTGGAAGCAAAAATCCCCATTTGGATATATTTTCAGTGCCTCTTCAGTTTTTGCCAATCGATTGTTTTGAATTAGACATAAATTCCTAAATACTTTCGCCTGATTCAAAATAGCACTTTTCAGCTAATATCACTTCCTAGTTTTCTCCTTCTATATTTATTACTGCTTCCAAGTCCCTGGTTTTGGCATTAGGAATAGGAAAGTTGTGGTTTAGAAACAGAAAAAAGAACCATTGTCTAGTGATGGATCAATCAATGGTAATAAGTTGTACAGATTACCATTAGGGCATGAGTTTCAGAAAACAAACCTGTAAATTGACTCCCTCTTCTCTTTGTCCACCTTCTGTGGACTGAGTGGTACAGAACTGTGGACTAAGGGCACTGGTGTCCCTTTGCCTCTGCCCCCAGGGACAGACCAGGCAGCAGGTCCAGCACACAAAGCAAAGGGCATGAAGGTACCACCAAGCATCTGGCTGGCAGTTTGTAGAGTGCAGTAGAATTTACATGTGTTGAATGTTGGACTTCCTCCTCCTTAACGCTTCTACTTACACTACCTTGTCAGAATCCCTGTCTGGTAAGATAACTATAGCTGGTATGCTCAGACTCAGAGCTAGTTGTTTCATGGGAAGGGGATTAGATGAAAGCTAAAGGTCACTGAACTTTTTGAGGACCTATTTCATATTCTTCCTTCCCTTTTGGCACAAGCTTGTTTCCCTGTCAGGGCTAAGTGTTACATGAGGAGAAAGAGGCCTGATTGTCATTGGACTGAACAGAAATCCATGGAGCTGGGGAGCAAGGAGGACTTTCCTCTTGCTGAAGCAGAGAATTTTTATACATCATTGCAGAGGCAAGTCATCCTAGATAGGGTAAGGAGGATTGTAACAGAAGCGAGGTCAGAGCTCCACTCCCTGACTGGTGCAATAAAATGGCTGATGGTGCAATATCAATGCGGGATTTCCATCATGTGCTGTATGAGTTGTATATTCCGCCATGCTTCTAGTACCACGGATGCTACCCCCAATGAGCAACGCAGCCATATGCTATCTCTGAGAAGAACTGTATTTAAAGGGCCACAGGTAACCTGAATAAACGTTCCCCCTAAAGACAACTACTTAAAAAGCTACTTAAGTATCTACAGTGATTTTTTTTTTCTTGTTCACCATGCATCTGGAATGAAAATTCCAAATATTCACTTAAATGTGAAATCAACTCAAACGCCATTCCCAGTTTTTAAACTTGCCACATATAGCTGGGGCTGCATGCAAAATAGAAGCAAAATGCAATCAAACATCCTAAGGACTTTCTAACTACCTGGCATGGCCTGAATGATGGAAAGCAGGCTAGGAAAAGAGATACACAGAAGTATCAAAGGAAAACCAGGTGCTTTCCATGAGATTTACACACACCCACTGACAAAACCAACAAATTGCAAAATCATCTGCATCATTATACAAGGTACCTTTCTTCATCCCTATATTCTCATTGAGCATGTATGCCATGGTGATGCAATGCTCCTGAGGTCTTGATGCTACCAATGTGTTTTGGATTTAGCTTCAAAGATCACATCATATTCATCTTCTATTTGATATTAAAACTTCATAAAACTTATCAGAGTATAACCCTCTATGGAAATTCCAGCTTACCTTGGGTGACACTTGCTAAATTAGACAGACACATTTCTTTCAACAGAGCACAAAAAGTACTTTAAAAAGCACGGAAGTTTTTCCCCCTCCAGTTATCTTATACTGCACTACTATGGAACAATTGTTCAGGAGAGATAAATTAGGGTGAAATATATCTTTTTGGATAGCAAAATGCCTTCATGTTTTCAAGTAAGCTTTTCCAGAAGGTATCAGTACAACACTTTCTGATTTCTAACTTGGGGCAATAATCTCTAATGTAATTCAAATAACAGGCCATAAAAAGAAGTAAGAAAAGGAAGGAAATTGTCTATAAGTAGTCTGAGACTACTGAAATTCCAATTTGCCACTGCTGCTGGATTCTGACATGTAATATCAAGAGCACTATCAAGCAGCAAGGAGGAATCCAATGTGTTTGCCTTACAAACTAAAATGGGCTTTCTGCTTCTGACAATAATGAAGAGACCAACCTATCTTTTGGAACAAAAACAGAAATGGCACCATTATCTATATGACCTAAAACTTACCTTTTTACTTCTCTCAAGAAGATATAGACAAATGCTGCTCATTTATACACATGAGTAACCTCTTTTTAAACAACAGTGGCATTATGCAGATAACATGAGCAGGGTTTTCTCAGAAGTCTACATAGTGTTCATCACTCTGTAACAGTCTTGGCTAGACTGACACACATGAAAACCGTATCTAAAGGAGACTATTCTTAAATGGGTGAACACTTTGAAAAAAGCTGCATTAATGAAGCTGAGAAGATTCTTGTTCATTCAACTCTGTCTGGGACAACTGTGAAGCCATTATCATGGCTTCACACCACCATGTTTCTATACCAAAGGCATTCTCAGATAACAACATTCTGTGCCAGTTACTCTGCCACTTGATTTCTGCGGACAAGTGGGACAGAAAGAAATGCAGCCCCCCTACTTTACCATTATCATCAGGGAATTTTCCACTTGCTGACCAAGGAATGATTGTCAAGAAAAATTAAGACCAAAAGGCAGCTTTATATATTGGCATGGGCAATGTATAGTACATGCAGGAAAGGCTTTTATCTTCTGTTTAGCAGTAGTAAAGCTTAACAGAATCAAAATAAAGCTAAAACCTCCATTTCTGGTAAGCCTGTTATGAACTCTTCGTAGAGTCTATTTAAAAGAATACATATTAAATTATATTACATTATATCATGTTGCATTACATTATATTAACTATATCCTATTCTAGTCTATTCTGTTGCACTGCATAGGGAAACGTATTACTGAAACTATAACCTGTCAAGAAGCAGAGTTACGATTTGACCACGAGGTGGGAGCATTGCTCACCACACATACCCAGAGCACATCAGGCTTTCTCTCTGTTCTAGCTGTTGAAACCACAAATACCCTGCATATTTCTGTGCTGCAACCTGCAAAAGTGCATGTTACCACCAGAATAATGAGTTTAAAGAACAAACACAAAAAAGAACCTTTTATCTGGCTGCAACTGCTAGCTGAAAAAGAATATCTGAATAAACTGTGTTTTGGTCCCCAGAACAAAGAGTTGTACTGAAAACTTTATATTAACATTGCAGAATCTATTAACAGCAGGAAAAAAATGCAAAGATGGTAGAGACAACCTGTGAAAGTGGTAACCATAGTATCATAGCATAGTTGGAAGAGACCTTTAAAGGTCACCTATTCCAAGCCCCCTGCAATGAACAAGGGATACCTTCCACTAGACTCAGTTGCTCAGAGCCCCATCCAACCTGACTTTGCATGTTCCCAGGGATGGGGCAGCCACAGCTCCTCTGGGCAACCTGTGCCAGGGTTTCACCACCCTCATTGTAAAAAACTTCTTCCTTATACCTAGTCTGAAATGGGAGGAATAATTTTCTCATTTGTCAGTTTTGTGAGTAGAAAAAAATTGCAAAAAAGAAGGTTTGCAAATGCAGATAAAAATCATTTCCATGTGACTGCTTACAATTTTCCATTCAAAGTGTTCAAAAGCAACTATTTCACATGGGAAAGTCAGGTTTTCCAAAATGGTTTAATGCTCTATCCCACAGGAAACATTTGATGAACTACTTGTGCTGATGATGTTTCTGATAGGGCTGTGTCTTTGTGTGGGAAATTGCAGCCCCATCTCTCTTTTCTTGGAACTGAAGAAAAAGGGCAACAGTCCTGAGTAACAACCAGTATCTCCCACAGAAAAAAAAAAAGGCCAATAATATGAAGATTAGATTAACATGAGAAGGGGACTAGCCTATGGTCAAGAGACTTGCACAGGGTTTTGAAGCAGTTAAGACTGAAATCTAAGGCATGACTGCAGCTCACATAGCTATAAGTATGTTGGCTTATAAAGTAGTTGGCTTTGGTATGGATAGACCCAGTTGTACAAAGCTCTGGCTAGATGCATACGTGGTTCCTTTGTCTCAGCAAGCCTGATCCCTGTTCCTGGAGGCATGTCATTGAACTGTTCTTGGGTAGACTCACAGTAACTCAAACACAGAAGCTACATTTCACACCTGTGACTACAGTGTAGACATGCAGCTTCATTGTCTTCATGTCCTTGTGCGATAGTTATTCTACACATCCCTGGCCGTTTGGTTCCCCACGTAGTATTAGGAATAGTTTGGTACGTATTCCTGTGACAAGATATTAAAATAACTTCCTTTGTATATGCTAGAAAAGCAACTTGGATGCAGATCCTGCAAAGGTTTATGCAATGTATACACTGCAGTTTTCTTCTCTGGATGGAGGATGCTTGTGCAGTAGGACGGGGAACAGACTGATGTTAGCCAGATGTTGGGTCCTAGCTGATGCTGCTGATGGGCAGAAGTGAGAAAGCTGAAGCCCTTATGGTAAATCTACACAAATGGGCACCTGTGTAGTACAAATACACCCAGCTACATACTGCACAGAGGTTGTAAAACTCAAGCACCCTTGATCCTACAAGAAGTTTCACCCACCAGCAAACCACATGTGGTGAGTGCATTACAGCTGTAATCTCAATCTTCTTAATTCCCCCACTTAATCTTTTTTTTTCCAGCATGTGAAAGAGCATGGACTGGCACATGAGAAAGCATATGTTTGGGTAAACATTTCAATAGTCTGCAAAGAGCTATGTATTATCCATGGATAATGTTCCTTTCTCCACATCTCCCACATGGCTGGTAAGGAGATTTGCTCTGTAGCAAGTATGGACAGAACAGGTTGTGCAGTTTGTCAAAACAAAACTGGTACCCTGTGCCTTCCTTTCTAAGGCTGATCATTCACAATTCTTCTCCTGTTCTATCAATGAGACTGTTAGCTCTAATCTGTCTACAGAGTCTGAATGAGAAACAGTCAGCCTACATATTCTCCTCACATGGTTACAGTTGTTTATTCACTGCAATAGACTGGTCCCATGGTATTAGTCTTTTCTCTAAGGGGATGAGCAGAACATTTTCTCATGAAAAAAACAAATATACATTAAGTAACTAACACCACATTAAGACTAACAACTTGCAAAGAACCAAATTCACCCCCTTAAGGATGATTATATATATATAATTCAAGTTCAAATCTGCATGAAACATTCACTTCTTGGTCCTCCAGCCCAGCTAAATAGGTGCCCCTAATCCTTCTGAGATCTTGAGAGTGCAGGCCTTCAAGTGTAACCTGGTCCTCAAAGTTAGAGACTCCTGGGTCTACTCTCTTGGCTGGGCTGATGCTCCTGCATCTTCCTAAAGAAGCCCGAGTGCTCCTGCATCCACCTGTCCCTCTTCACCTGAGGAGTTACGTGCTATTTGAGTATTTGTGCTTAATTTCTGCATGACTGCATGCAGAGTTGCTCAAGACTGTTTTCCTGACATACACTTAACTCAGGCATGGAAATAATAGGACTTTCAAACAGTTTTCCTGAAAAACTGTTGCTTTAAAAAGACCCATATTTATGTGTTTGAAACCATTACATGCTTCCACATGAATATTTCTACATTTTTAAATTGAGATATCACATTTTGTTCTTTTTTATCACTTTGTTAGAGCAATAGAAATTTCTCAAAGAGAAGCAAGAAGAAAAAACATGCTATCATTCTATACGGCAGTACTTACAATAAGGTTGCCTTTCTTGACCACCAAAACAAACTACCGAATTATTTGCACCTAGGAATAGCTGTGTTTCAGTGGATTTAACTGAGACATACACAAAGAAAATGCTAACTCTAACATTTGTTTCCAATTTATTTTGCTATGTAATACTTTGGCAATTGCTTTTGGAGCAACGTGGGTTCAGATACTATCTCAGAGCCCTGTGGTACAGATTGAGGAGGTTCAAAAAGAGTAAACATGCCACAGACCTAACAGCTGGTTTTCCACTTTGCTGAGGCTACTAAAGCATCTGTGGACCTCTACACTAGGCTCTGACTCATTTAAAATTATTCCCAGATGCTCAAGAAAACATCCTTTGGCTTGGGATCACTTTAGTTCGTTTCATCCCTTTTCTACAGCATCCTTAGTAGAACCTTTATGCTGTGGTTCAACAATGCTTGGCAAATTCCCTTGCAGTCAGTTAAATCAAGAAAGCTTTGTGTTTGCATTAGCAAAGTAGAACAGGCAACCATGAAAAACAGGAACACCTTGGGCAGGTTTTTTGTTAGCTCTGCTTGCTGCATCTTCCATACAAAAAACTCCCATTCCTGTCCTAACAGAGAGCAGAACATGGCCCAAACCAACTCAGGATAGACATCACACATCTACATTTCCTATTAATGACTCTAAGAATCCAGCATTTTTCCTTGCAGGCACTGTATAAAAGTTGATGGATAAGGCTTACTAAGAGACCAACTAAGTAGTGTTATGCATGATGTGAAAGGGATGAATTTCCCTGGAATGCTCCAACGGCTTTTTTTGAGTCTAATGACTGCATCTGTTAAGTTCATTTCTGGTTACCACACCATTTTTTGGTTTTAGAATAAAGTGCAGATGTTTAGGAAAGAATAGGTTGCATTTAAAAAATGGCTGACAAAATGTAATAAAAAGTTTTCCTTACCATCTGTTTTCTTTGATTCATCCTCCACACTGGACTGATCTTTTTTGTCCAGCTTATTGTCTTCCTTTAATTCACCTAGAAAGAAGCAATAAGAAACACTATAAGCATTTTAATGCAGACTGCAGTTTAATAATGCCTGTAACTCAAACTGCAACATCCAAAGGAGAGGCTTCTTAGGAGAAAAGGTCTGAATACACAAGGAACTAGACTAACATATTTTTACAGAATAAAGCACCAGATAAAATCTATTGTATAGAAAATGAAGCTTTGCAACCTACTTTTAAACTCATTCTGATTATTAACACCTTCTTAAGCACACATGCAAACTCATACTCCCCTTGATTGTATGTAGGCCATTAAAAACCTGAGCATAACCTTTATTTCAAAATCAGGACTAAGACCCTGCAAGACTTCCTCATTAGTTTCTGCATTAGAGAACCACCTTACATCTCCCAGACAAGTTCTACATAATTTTGCCTTACATTCTCTTAGCAGTTTCCTTGGTCCTTTGATGCCAGTACCAGGGAACAAACAATCATCGCAGTATTGATGACTGGCTTTAGAGTCTCTATAGCAAACCAGGCCAGCAAAGACTTTGGCAGAGCAACGTTTGACACAGAATGAAAACAGCAACCTGAGCTGCGGTGTATTTTATGAAGCCAGGTTGGTTAACCAGAGTCATTCCAATCTTCTGTCCTCTGTAAGTCACACAGCAGAGCACATCAGACCTCCCCAGACCATCCCTTCATTGAACAAGAATGCACAATACACATCAAATGAAAACTAACTTAAAGGGAGAGCTCCAGCAGAACAGGGCTCTTTCAGTTGCAGTGTCCAAGCAGCAGCAAAGAAGGTATCCCTTCCTTCAGATGTCCAGAGAAGCAACAGCAGCCTGCCCAGATGGGAGCAGGCAACTTGTCCTTTCCCAGTGGAGGAGTAGCAGTGAATATGTGATCCACAGCTCAAGACAAAAAGTCTCACTTCTGAATTTTGTAACTGTGAGGCATGTTACAGGACTGTATTAAAGTGATGCTTATTCCATTTCTATTATTAGTTTTCTTACTACAACTAGTTCCCAGTCTTTGGATCCAGATTATACATATTATGTGTTAAAGAGGAACTGATCTGCTTCCAAAATAGTCATGACAGTGGATATATTTTTAACAGCTCAAAAAAAGGAGTAATTGTAGAGAAGGTCTCCCCCTTCCACTCTGGGTCCTAACCACTGGAATATTTGTTATTCTTGGATGACAGAGGATCAATGTCTCTCTCCAATTAAGCTTCATCATAGTATAAAAGAGGAATGGTTTTCAAATCTTAAAATATCTAAGAAGATGGAATAAACATATCCTGCTCAGTTCTCATTCAGTGCCAAAACTTCTCATGCTTTTCTTCCCAAGCTCGGTGAGAGGAAAATGAAAGATTGATACAGGACAAGCAGTGACCCTCTCAGCTGATTACACAGCCACTAACTTGGCTTCCTTGAACAGAGAGGTATGAGCAGCTCCAAGCAGGGCTGAGGTGTTTGCTTGATGAAAGTGGCCTCTAAAAGAAGGACACTGTCTTCAGGAAATGAAATGAAAACGTATCTAGCAAAGTACAAGTCTTCCTGCATTTCCTCCACCATCATACAGCTGATGGTAAAGATGAGCTATTAATGCTCTTTTTCACAATTGCACAAAGAAGTTGCTTGACCCTAAGTGTGTGTAGGAAAAGATGATGAGCATCCACACACACATTATTTAACAGTTTGAGCTCTTGGAGAAAGCACACAGGCAGCAAGTGCCTGAAAGAGACATTAAACTCACCCAACAACACAATTTCTGAACTTTCATTGAACATAACTTATTATGAATATGAGGCTTTTGACTATTGTAATATCCACCCTGCCATAACACCAGCAGCAGAGCAGAACCATGATCATAATGATCTTTTTGAAAGGGATTACAAAGGCAGAGAAATAACAAGGCAAATACTTTACAATGAGATATTAACATATAGGCGTAAAGGGAGCTGTGGTGAACCCAGAGATATTAATGTGAGGATTTCATCAGTCTCCAAAGACTCTGCAGTGATTGTACCTCATAAAGGCCTTTTCCCATAAATTGAGGAGCAGAATGTCTTTTTCCTGAGGACAACACTAATTTTCAGAAATCATTATAATTCTTTTCAAAGCATTTCTGACACCTGCAGCAGAGAGACACTGCAGAAAAAGGTACTGTCAAAATCACTAGAGCAAACTTTAATAACCCCGTTTTGTTAGGAACATGGAAAACAAAAGATTTCAGAAGAAAAGTCTGATGCAGTCTAGATGGGATTTCAGATGTCCCCAACCTTTTTGCCTCTTGACCAGCAGCCAAGTGAAATACATGAGAATCACATCAGGAATATTTTAAACTGAATTTCTGCCTCTGCTGCCATCTAAACTCACTGTCTGACTTTCAAAGCCTGTATGCTCAACTCAGGCTTTTCTTTAGAGGATGCTTCCATGTCTGACTTGGTGCTGGTTTTGGACTGACTGATGATAGCCAAGTTTGTGACAGGTCTCATGCACTGCCATTTGTTGTTGATAATGGCTTCAAGGAGCAGGAGCTGGGGAGTTAAGGACAGTGAAATGGTCTAGAGACAACTCATCTGTTATAATGGGGGGCACAGGTTAATGTTTACTGCAAGTTTCAAACATATTTCCACCTCTTCTGGGTGCAAAATGTGATTCTTATTTTAACTCAGTTCTATAGCGAGTTAAAACCCTGGAATCATTATTTCTGACCAAACAAAAGGCTTGTGGCTGCCCTAATAAAAAAAAAAAATGAACAAAGAAAGAGTAAATAAAATAACAAAAACAGAGAGGAGGCAAAATCCTCTGTCCCAAGCCACATTTCTATCTTAGGCTCAATTACCTTTAATATCTTTACTAAAATACCTTTAATATCTTTACTAAAATACCTTTAATTTGCCTCAAAAAAAGTTTATAAGCCACCTTCAGCTTGTTCTCTGTCAGTTACCCAAGCACTGAAGGTGTTCACTGAACCAAGAACATTTGTTTTAGCTTTTCAGCCTGTGCACAACAGCCTGCTTCATTTCCACAACAAAAGTCATGTTTTCCTTCCCTTCAAAAATGCCCAAGCAGGTATGATGTATCCCATCTTCAATTGGAAGAACACTACTTGGGAGTTACATTATAGCTTCTGGTTCCCATATGCAGGTGACTATGTCAGTGTCCAGGTTCCCCATCACTGAGGCAAGATACTGGTTTTAGGGCTGGATTTACATTTCAACAGAAGAAGAAAACTCACCATTATGGACATGCTCTTTCTCATCTCCCACTGCTTGATGAGAGTCCATTCCCTTATCTGTCCTAGGTGCATTTTTCCCTTGAGAGGCTTCATGTTTGTTCACCCCAGTTTGCTGAGTCCCATTTGCATGATTCTTGTTGGAATCTGCACTTTTGTTTTCCCCTGGATTTGGTTCTTTGCTGTTCTCTGTCTTTGCTGCTGTGGTATCTTCAGCTGGCTTCTTCTCATCTTTTTCATCCGTTTTCTTTTCATCTGTTCCCTGATGAGCATTTTCCTCTGCTTCTTTCTTAGCTTTTTCTTCTGCATCCTCAGCAAAGAGAGAAGCAAAACAAGGAAAGAAATCATGATTACCAGTCAATTTGACAAGAGTGATACAACACACATCTAAATCTACTTCATTTTTTTACATGCAAACAGCTTTTACTTAGATGAATGCAGGAATTGACCTGACACAGGAAAAAGAGCACAGAGTAACATTTAAGAAAGTATTCTGAATAATCCCAACCCACGTTGGCCAATAACATATTATTATTTGCATGTCTTTTTTACACCATGGAAGGTTCACCTTTGAAAATACAGTACCTCAAAATTCTTAGAAGGCAAGTTAAAAAGAGACATTAGCTATTAGTTCTAAGGGTGAAGAGGCTAGTTTAATTTTTGACACACAACAATCATTCAAATTACATTAATTTTATCTTGTACCATACCATGTAACCCTATGCACATCGAAAAACTTGGTTCTTTGATACCTGATTTTTTTCCCCTCTTGTTCCAGGTTGCTTCCTAATCCCTTCCCTTCTAATTACTATTATCTTTTCTTTATGGCTCTGTCCTTTCTTGGCAGACTCATATACTGCTGCTAGTACTTGCCCTTCCGTCCCCAAAAGCCTTATAGTCAATCACAAACACACACAGGTGTAAATTCAAAAGTGAATGTTGAGCAACTGCAGCATCTCAAAATACTGTCATTCAGAAAGAAATCAAATCACAGAGAAGCCAATTCCCCCCTTTCAAGATACTGCTCTTGTTCTTATCCAAATCCTAGGTACCAATGCAACACTTATAACAGAGGTTGTAAATTACTGCAACTCCAGGTGTTGAGACCACTGTTTCTAGCCGAGGTTGGGTACTGCACACTCCCCAGACTCAGCTGCAAAGGCTCTGTGTGGCTTCCTGCATTTCACTGCAAAGCAGAACACAACCACAGTCCCTTAGCACAGTCCTCAAGATATTAAACATGGCTGGGTGTGCAGAGACTCTCGGCAGAGACCCCATCATCATCATTTTCCATAATCAATGGAGACTTCATTTGGAAAAGCAGCCGAGTAGCTAAGCACATGCTCAATTTGGAACCTGTGAGCTTAAGCAGCTTCAGGGCATCACATACAGCCATACTGAGCCTAAGAATTCAGACGTGACCACCCTATGTATTCAAGGGTCTGTATTCAAGATCTCTGAGTTGGCAATATCCCAGCCGACTCATTACCCCATCATGGGCAACCAATTGCACTTTGATTGTGATAAAGATGACAGATGTAGGTCAGGTTGGACAAAGTCTTGGGTGACATGGTCTAGTGTTAGGCATCGCTGCCCATGACAGGGAATTGGAACTGGATGATCTTAAGGTCCTTTCCAACCCTAACTATCTATGATTCTATGTATGTTCTGAGCAACCTGATCTAGTTGAGATGTCCCTGCTCACTGCAGGGGGACTGGATTGGATGACCTTTGAAGATCACTTCCAACCCAAGGCATTCTATCTATCTCTTCTTATCTGAGAGACTGTGTAAGCTGACGAGCAGAGGAACAGATCCTACAAAACACTGGTCCTATGGAACAATTCTTGATGTCTATAGAGATGTTTCACTCATTATAGGAGCAGGGTCTTGGCCAGGGAGTAAAAAATGCAAAATAATTTCTAAGTGTCTTGTCAAATAGTTCTTATGAGTGAATCAGCACTAGTTTTGAGGAAGAAAAATTCGAATGACGAAAGAGGCTTATAAAAGGTGGAAGCAAGGACAGGCTGCATGGGATGAATACAGGGATGTTGTCCGGGAAGCTAGGGAACACGTAAGGAAAGCTAAGGCCCAGTTAGAATTAAACTTAGCTAGGGATGTTAAGGATAACAAGAAGGGATTCTACAGGTACATTGCAAATAAAAGACAGGCCAGAAACAACTTAGGCCCCCTCCAGAAGCTATTGGGTGAACTGGCTACACAGGATTTGGAGAAGGCTGAGGTTCTGAATGACTTCTTTGCCTCGGTCTTCAATGGGAAAGGCTCCGACTGCACCACCCAAGTCTTGGAAGGCAGACGCAGGGACTGCGAGAATGAAGACCTTGTGCCCACTGTAGGAGAGGATCTGGTTCGAGACCATCTTAAGAACCTG